>VKOC01008188.1:0-11580 GCA_009364415.1 Spea multiplicata | reverse complement strand
TGGCACGTTGTGTCCTCTGATCCAAGTTTAAGGTTAAAAGACTAATTGATGGTTAGAAACCCTTTTGTAATTTATGTTACAGCCAGAAATGTCCTTGTTTTCCATGAAAACAGCTCAGGGACCCCAAACTTTTGAACAGTACCTTGTATGTTTGGCTGCACTTAAAACCAGGAAGACAGTGATTGTCGTGCCGGGTGATATGGGGGCCCAGATGGGGACCCTCTTGGTGCATGGGGCCCCTCTCCCGCAGGAGGGACATTTATACAGACGTTTCTGTGGTATGATCAGGGGCAGAGTTCGCTTCCTACCTCCAGCCATGTGACACAATCAGCCGATAAGAAGCTCCTTTTGGAATAGTTATTGTGGCCGGACCACCTCCAGCCAGCAGCCTACATTCACAGGAACAGAGATACTCCTGTGCAGACGCGTGCGTTTGTGTCTCTGTGTATGAATGCTTGCGGATGCGAATGCGGATGCGAATGCGAATGCTCTGTGTGCGAATGCATGTTTAGAATACCTGCCTGGTGTGCCTGGGTACTGAATATGAGTATATCGCAAAGTAGCTCTGCTCCATGACTATAACAAGTTTATTTTGGGGAGTCCCCCTCCAAAGGGACCACATGTCTGGGGAATGTCCCAGAATCTATGGCGCTGTCTTGGGTTGGGAAACCCTGTTCTGGAAGCTCATATGGAAGCCACCTGACACTGGTGGTGTTACACAGGGAGCTTGAAGCCCCTGGTTTACACAATGAAGTGTAACGTGTGAAGTATACTAACATACAATGTGTGCGTTAAGTACAAATTCCTGCTCAACACTGATGATGTCGGGGTCATTAGATTTAGAACATAAATATAATAATCTAATACAATCGGCATAATTGGGAATTCTCTGGGGTTGACCTGGGGTCTCTGAGTGAAGAGCTGCTTCCCCGGATCTCCGGGTCACTCTCTTCTCTCTCCAATGTACACGCCCTATGCGGCCCCATTCCCCCACCCACTCCCCACCCATTTAATGCCATCTGGTGCGAGCCCCGCCTCTGCCTGTGGCTAAACCAGCCCCTCATGGGGCTAACCACACCCCTCATTTGTGGTTAGCCCTGCCTTTAATGAAACAGTGCTGGCACTGCTTCAAGGAAGAGAAGAACAAGCGATATATATTGGTAAAAATTGTAATAAACCATTTTTTTGGTCCGTTGTAACGGTTAAAACAGCTGAATTAACCAAAATCAGATATTTTAGCGGCCTGTTCAGAGCTCAAAGCGTTACACGGATGCGTTGTAAATGGCAGGTAATTTTTTCGGAATATCGCTCTTCTCCATACCCGTCAAAAGTGATTACAGCGCATTTTTAATTGAACAGCTCCCGTCACAACCTGCATGTTCTAATTAACTCATCGTACGGCTTCATTTTAATCGAATTATAATTTATTTTGGGCAGCGCAGGTGGAATGCCAATAGATTTTTTTCCCCTCATATTCTGACAACTTTTTTAAACAGGTTAAAAGTAGTAATAACGCAGGTGACAGCGGGGGAAGGAGCGGGAGCTGCAAGCTGGCCGGCTACCAGAGCCACAATTATTTAGTATTTTGCTCAAATAACCACCAGGAGTGTAGAATAAGAATGTAGAATAACGATGGTTATTACAACGGCCCACCTGGCCAGGTGCACCAGGTGGTCAGTCCGGTCCTGGTTTTATGCCATATTTACACACAGACTGGATCTTTTTTTGTGTTTCTTCTGTTTCGCATTCAGCACCTTTTGGCTAATTTTTGTTAGACAGCGCGGAGCATAAAAGTAATCTTATCACCCAGGCAACCGAATGGAACGGTCCAGTCTGCAGGAACACTCTAATGGTTGCTATGGCAACAAGAGCCCCTTTCACACTTTCAGGCAGCCTGAGGAAAGATGGTGAGAAGGGACTGGAAATCGATCGCCCAACGCTGGCAGTCCCACTCCCACAAATCTCATCTTCCATGAGGTTTACGTCTAACTTAAATATTTTTAGATCAAATTACACTGTTTTCCTATTTAAAAAGGGCAAACTATAGGCAGGTTTAATTAACAAATTATCTTGGCCCCAAAGTAACCTGTAAAAGTAAATTCTAGAATGCTAGAGGAATTCTAGAATCCCGAAACTTCAAGCAGGTTGGCCTTGGATCACCGCGCTGTAGCGTGTAGCGTGTAACGTGTCGTGTCCCTCAGCTGTCAGGTTACATCGTATCACGCGGCTTTACTTGTGCTCAGAAGTAATATGTCCACCTTGTCACATTCGATCAGATGTCGGTGGCTTCCAACGTATGCTGACTTGAGCGCAGACATGATTCTAAACTGTCCTTGCAGAAACTAGCCGTGACCTTAGAAAGTCTTCCCCTCCCCCCATGCTTTGTTCTTGAAATTACATTTTTACAGGTTATCTTCACCTTCGCTATGTGGTTGTAGATGACAAATCCATTATTGACCTTGTGTTGGTAAGTAGTCCTTTGTCCTTTTAAACCCCAAAGGGTAAGAGGTGCAATAATGGATTATTTGCCACTGGTTAAGAGTGGGTGAAGACTACCAAGTGTAATTATAACTAGGATGGTAATGGGGGCAGGGTGTGCGTAGGGGTTCCAGCTGCCGCCGACAAACACAACAGAACAGGCGGCCATCAAAAACAAACAACCGTGGCTATTGTATGGGAGCAGCAAGTTATAGCGGCCAACTAGGGCTTGGGAGACAGGTGAGGGGGCAGAGGAAGATCACCCCAAAGTACACTGCGGCTCAATGCACCCCCAATCCCCCCATCTGACCCATTTACATATAGAGTAGTAAGCGGTACATGGCATCCTTCTAAGGTGACCTCATGTATTGGCTCTTGGTAGAGAACATGGTGGCCACCGTTGCCTTAAAATCTTAACCCTTTAATAGCCCACCCTGACGATTCGATTTAGTGGCTCACCAAAAATGGCAGACTAGATGGGACAAGGAGTTTATGCGTGGGGGCAAATGCATGGGGGTGATTCTGCACAAACACTACTGCCCCTTTAATTGATTTATTTTTTGTAAGTATATGGATGCTGAGTAGTGCTGGTCCGAAACATTTCAAATGTATATAACCCACAAAAAATAACCTTTACTTTATGCCTCGTAATCGTTTATAATGCTTTTCAAGAATGATTCTGCATTTTTTGGTAGGAATAGGTTTTGCTGCAGAATTCTGCTATTTATCTTATATCTGGGCTTATTTATCAACGCATTCAATTCCTGCTAAAAAAGCAAACAGAGAAACTTGCTGTAGTAAGCATTACTGACAACCGAGAGACAGGCGATTAATCATAAACTTTTACCAATGTTTCTTTGCTAAACTAATTAGAATATTTAAGTCGTATAATAAACAAATTTGTAGCTCCCTTTTATTAGTATCCGCTGGTGGCTTCATAAAGACGCTCTGAGGCTGGACCTTAAGACTTAACTTTTATTTCTTCCAGTAAAATCACAGAAGATCAGATCTCCAAGGCACATAAACCATTCATTGAAGACGCTGCTGCTGTCTCTGCCCAATGCGTTTCACTGGCGCTATACAGGCTGAATCATAGAGCTAAACTTCTGCCAAACAGGGCGCTTAGGTCATAAACTCTGGGCAAACGGGTGCTTCATTTTTGCAATTCTGTGTCTGGCCACTGGGGGCACTACGCTGCCAGTATTTCCTGCTAAAAAGATATTAAACAATTAAGGAACACTTTTATTAAAATAATTGTTTCCTTAAAGGACATATAACCTGCCGGCTGATCGGCCCCCGTCTAGTCTGCTCGTTTCTCCTGCTGTAAAGACTTAAACCTTAATCAGTCGTTGGTCTCGTCTTAGATTTAGGAGCCGTATGTCTAAACCCCCTCACTGCCTCCTTAATCCTTTTCAAGGAGTCTCTTTTAGAGAGCACTAGTGCTTTTGCCAATAGTACTTATTTGGGAAGGAGGTATGCAAAATATGTTTAAATTAATTAACTCCCAAAGTACCAGCGGTCAGGTTAAAGTACTTTTCAAACATACACTCATATGTTCATGTTGAGCTTTAATGTTAGCGGGGCACTCGGCACTATGTTTGTGCTTCTCTCCCATTCTTCTCTCTTTTCACTCAACACCCAACTCCAAAAATCCTTTATATACATTTGGTTTATTTCATTTTGGGAAGAGGAGATTGGCCCTCAATGAATGAATTGATGTTTGAATTGGACATTGATGAATTAACCGGCGTGGAGATTCGGTTTACCTTTCTTTATGATTAGGTTTTTGCTTGATTTATCATGTTTTTGTGAACTAACTATGATCCATGAATCCATTTATCTATTTATCCAATCAGTGGAGGGAAAGTGGGAGAATCATAAATATCATGACAGATATCCCAATCATGTATCATGTGATTAATATATATATATATATATCTATGAGCAGAATCTGTTTATGGCATAAGGGGGTCTGTTTTTCTCCTATGGTTGACTAATCTGATACATAGTTAATAAGCTATTTTTGTATCCCATGAATTACGGTTAGAATTAGCATATCTAGAGAATTCTAGCCATAAAATGTAATTTTCTTTCCCTCCTTTGGAACAAAAGGACCCGAAGGTTGCGCGTCTCCGACGGGAAAGGGAAAGAAAATAGCAACCGCAGAGCCAAGTGACTGAACGCATGGAAAGACTTAATGATTTATTAATTTCAGTTCAGATAAACTTGATGAAAGACACGCTCACTTCTTGATTTTTCTCTCTTTCCCACAAATAAATCAAAAAAACATGCAAAAAATATAAATTCAGAAAGTTAGAACATACTTTTACCTGGTTATCGCTTTATGTCACCATCTTGGCAATCAACGACCATATATATATATAAATTATTAGGAACTTGTGCTTTTACGCGTTTTTTTTCCCCTTGCAGTTCTACATATAGCCACCAGGGTAAGAACCGTAACATTCCGTTGCGTTGTTACAATAGGGGACGGTGAAAATATTTAACCCCTTAATAACAAACCCCGCACATGTACGGGCTCAAAATGCATTGTTTTCAGTGGGTTTATTGACCGCCCATTGTCCTTAAGGGGTTAATGGACACAGGTTAAAACGTACCGAAATGTTACTCCCAATGCCGGAATAACAGATGCCAGCTACATGCCTGAGAACCTCACGGGGTAGGCAACCCAGATCTCTCCATCTTCTGTGGGGAGTGGCTTTCTGAGGAGGCGTGGCCAGCAGCACGCGGAGGCAGGGATAGCCATTAATGGGGCAGGGCTAACCCCCCCCGGGCAGCTTTTAGTGGGCGGGGAGTAGGAGGAAAAGTGGGCTCCTGGAGAAAGCAGAGACCGACCCGGAGACCCAGGGAATCAGTGCTTCACCTAGAGACCGAGGCAAACCTTTCATCGGAAAGCAGCCATATCTCTAGATTGTCAGCTCCTGTGAGCCGGGCCCCCTCACCTGTTGTCTCTGTAACAATTTCAATGTTATATACGACTTGTTATCCCTCTACCCATTGTACAGCGCTACGGAATTTGATGGCGCTATATAAAACAATAAATAATAATAATACTATAAGTGAATGAGCAGCAAAACTCCTGCTGAGATTTCAATCAAAAAAGAGATCAAAGACGCCAAATATCTGAAAAAAAAGAGACATCGTACTGTTAATGTATTAGAATTAACCCCTTAAGGACAATAGACAGTCCCTAAACCCATTGAAAACACCTGCATTTTGAGCCCGTACATCTCATTAAGGGGTTAAAGATTATCCTCGGTGACTGGTCTACATTACGGAAAACTTTTATATTCATCTGTAGAATTTCCCCCGAAAAACATTCACCGTGTCCCATCATCGCCATCGCTTTACGATGACATCTCAATGTATGGCCCCTATCGTCACTACCTATCGTCACTACCAGGAAGAAAAATGAATTCCAAGATAAACGGGCGACCCCCGAAGACGCTTCCCGTCCGTTTTTTTGGGATGATCTGTGTGTGTTTGCGTAGTAATTGCTTAATTGGAGACGGGTAGAGTCTACGCCGTCTCGCAGAGTGACAGATTGCCATCCCGCCGCTCTCAGTACGTCGCAGGACCTCCTCGCGACTCGTTCCACGCAGAGCCACGAGAAACGAGTCGCCGAGTCCAATTTCTTGATGCCAGTGCGATATCCGAATCCTCCTCCTTTCCCACTGCTTAGAACAGAACTATTAGAAGAACGAGACATTAAAATCTCATTAAAAACAGCTGGAAAGCGGCATCGGAAGCTTGTGTGCTTTATTTGTGTAATATGATACATTAACATTTCCCGTTCATCTCTTTGATGGGCGAGCGCGTGACAGACGACATCTTTGTTAGGTACCCTATGATGATATTCGTGGGAGATTTAAACGCCTCTCTGCTTAGCTAAACATATTTGGCTCCATATGTCTTCTGTTTGATTATTCCGGCAACTTTGAGTCATGTTTTGTTTCGTCTTTAAGATTAGAAACAAAGCAACTTCATTCAAACTGAGATGAATCGGCCTTCGCCATATCATGAAATTCGCTGCTGGTCGTTGGTTCAGGTGGCATGTATCGGGGAGGAATAAGGGAAAGGAAGAGAAGTGCCGTGCGTCGGGAGCTTTGTGAAATGCGTTTTCTGTGGCCGAGCAGCCGCACACAAGCCGAAGGTCACCACGTGCCATGCCAAGCGTCGCCTAGAGTGGTGTAAAGCCACCTCCACTGGACTCTGGATCAGTGGAAACCTGTTCTCGGGAGTGATCACTTTATTCTCTGTTAGTCCGGGTCAGTCGTAAGCCTGGGGGTAAAAACTGGTAAATACATCGCTGGCTGCGCCCCCTGCACCGCTGAATTCATCACTTTTTACATCTAGATGCAGCTTTAGAAAAAGAATTCCTAGTATTTTGTGCCCTGACTTTTGCAGCGGCCATCTTTACTACGAGGTGGCGGGGTTATAAGATCACCTGGGCACTCTGGGTCTCAGGGGCCCGCAGCGCCTTTTAATGCAGTGACCTATCCCGGCCTAGAGCAGCAGGTCTGGGGGGGGGGAGCAAAGAAACTGACCCCAGCTTTGGGGGTCAGGCCTAGGGCAGCACGAAAAGTAAATACATGGTTGTTGCTTGGCCATGGTGTAAATAGGCCAGTTGAGGAGCATATGGAGGGGGGGGGGGCAAAACTAAGAAGGCAATCTGCTTTTAGAATTCCCGACCCCCCCCTTTGCTTAAATTTCCGGTGACTGTTAAATGATCGGAAGCACGCGGACGCGCGCCCCACGGCACGAAGTGGAAATTTACTTGCAATACTCCCTTGAATTCGGATGAGCAGAAGGGCCTCCATTAGAAAGTGCGATGTAAACGGCGCACCTGGGTATCTTCCCAGCGTCGCCGGCGGTCTCTGTGTCTCTCGCTCCAGCGCTTCTAATTTGGAAAGGAACGCTTCCACGGTTCGGGCGTCCTGAGGTTTAGAGGGGTCCCCTCCGTCGGTCCATAACGCCTTTAACCATCCAGCTGCCAAAGAGCCTGTGCTTCCCCTACGGCAATCAAACCATTTTTACTATGTATTGTTTTATATAGCGCCATCATATTCCGCAGCGCTGTACAAATTATGAACAATACACCGTATGCAGCAAAAAGGAACCATGGTACCTCGCTCCAAAAAAGAAACAAATGGAGAGGCTAAAATCCCAAGTCATTTCAAATAACAGATCCCAATGCGAAGCCGGGGGCTGCAGAACAAAAGGAACAAAAAAAACGAACCAAAAAAAACACTTAACGCGTTTCGCACAAACTGAGCAGAGCGGTACGCTGTGCTGAATATATCGGGTACATGCAAATTAACCCCCTAATGACAAAGCCCATACAGGTACGGGCTCAAAATGCATTGTTTTCAATGGGTTTAGGGACCCCCCCCATTGTCCTTAAGGGTTTAAAACAATTCATTTATAAACATGGTGGCCACTTTTGTCCAAAGAATGTCACCTGTGTCTTTATTTTGGGATGTAAGAGCGAGACGACCCTGACAATACGCCAGTCGTGTGACGACCTTGACTTGACCTTTAGTTGTGACCTTGCTTTGATCTTGTCAGTGTTTCTTTTTGCCTTTGACTCTGACCTTCAGGATCCCGCTACTATGTTCCAAGACCCCCTGCGGCCAACCTCCGGGTGAAAAAAGGCATATTTCTGCGTCACGCCGGGCAACCACCCTTCATCTCGACAAATTGCTACAAAATAACTTTCTTTTTTGAAATGATGTTAAAATGTTCAATGTACCCAATTAATGAGGAGGAAAGTACGAGTTATAATCATTATAAGGGGGGCAGGAATGAGACACGGGGTCCAGCAGACATGTAGAGTAACCGAAAAGTTGGCACCAGGGGGCAGATCCTATATTTGTCACCCCCTTCACTTTAAGGAGTAACAACATAAAAACAGCCGCAAAAAATGTAATGTTTGCAAGAATATTTATTGCACAAAAAGTGCTTTGTCCCAGATTTTCTTCTCCTTTCTGCACCCCCAGGACTCTCTTATCTGTTCCCTGGCACTCTGAACGCTGGCGCATGAAATCACCGGCACTCAGCGTGTTGCCCAGATCATTCGTTGCCTGCCGTTCCGCAGCGTCAGCACAGACGTGGCACACTGACCGAGCTCGGGGGTCCGCATCAGACGCACACAGACCTGCGAGTCTGCGTGTCAGCGGCAGGACTGGGGTTCACCGTCACGAGGCTGTAGCCTGGTGTTCTGTGCCAGTTTTCCACCAAAAAAGTAGACAATAATGGGTTAAATGCTCCCTGTCACTCACCTTGTTCATTTATGCGCTTACACACCGTGTGTATGTGTATGTATGTGTGTGTGTATGTGTGTATGTGTTCACGTGTGTGTGTATGTGTGCGTGTGTGTATGTATATGTGTGTGTATGTATGTGTGTATGTATGTATGTGTGTATGTATGTATTTATGTATGTGTGTGTGTATGTATATATGTGTGTGTATGTATGTGTGTATGTATGTATGTATATGCGTGTATGTATGTGTGTGTATGTATGTGTGCGTGTGTGTTTGCGCACGTGTATGTATGTGTTGCGTGTGTGTATGTATGTGTGTGTATGTGCGTGTGTGTGTATGTATGTGTGTATGTGTTCACGTGTGTGTATGTGTGCCTCTGTGTATGTATGTGTGTGTTTGTGTGTATGTGCGTGTGTGTATGTATGTGTGTATGTATGTAATGTATGTGTGCCTGTGTGTATGTATGTGTGTGTATGTATATATGTGTGTGTATGTATGTGTGTGTGTGTATGTATGTGTGTGTGTGTATGTATGTGTGTGTTGTGTGTGTATGTATGTGGTCGGTGTGTATGTATGTATGTGTGTGTATGTATGTGTGTGTTGTATGTATGTGTGTGTATGTATGTATGTGTGTTTTATGTATTGTGTAATTAATTGTGCGTTGTGTATGTATGTATGTGTGTTGTATGTATGTATTGTGTGTATGTATGTGTGTGTGTATGTATGTGTGTTGTTATGTATGTTATGTGTGTGTATGTATGTGTGTGTGTATGTAATGTTATGTGTGTTATGTATGGATGTGTATGTATTATATGTGTGTGTATTCGTATGTGCTGGTGTGGTAGTTATGTTGATGCTGTTGTGTGTATGTATGTGTGTGTGTAATGTTATGTATGTGTGTGTAGTGTATGTCGTGTTGTGTGTATGTATGTGTGTGTATGTATAGTATGTGTGTGATTGTATTGTGTGGTGCATGTGATGTATGGATATGTGTTGTGTAGTATGTATTGTTTATGTATGTGAATGTAGTGTTATGTATGGTGCTGTGTATGTATAGTATGTTATGTGTGTGTATGTATGTGTGGTGATGTTATGTATGCTGTGTGTATGTATGTGTGTGTGTATGTATGTATGTGTGTGTATGTATGTATGTGTGTGTATGTATGTGTGTCTGTGTGTGTATGGGGTGCATTTAAACCTGTTTTGCCGTACGGTAGATGTTCACATCATCCTCGTGTAAATTCTCCAGTCTATTTGCTTGTATAAAGCCGCTATTGTCAGCATAAAATTGTCATTACATCAGGAGTAAAACAGCCCGACGCGGGAGGCTCATCTCTGCCCTGACGCCCCCTGTGACCGTATGTTCTCCTTTCAGACCACCCCACGGAGTTACGAGCCGCGTGTAACGGGATCATTAAACTGCTGCGCACAATCACAAGGTAGCCTGGAAAACACGGGGTGCAATTTAAAAACCGTCTCCGCTGTTAAATCAGATCCACTCTACCTGCCTCGTAAATCAATTGAGATACCCGCAATAAAACCCATTTAACGGGAAGGTTTGTAACGGCTACATTGTTTCTTCTTGTATTTGTTTCGTCCGGTTATTTTAGCCCAATCTAGACACAAAGACCTTCTCATACGGCTTTGGGATTTAAAAAAAAAATAGAAAAACTGTCTTTATCACCCAGACTGATCCGCTGACTCTTTAAGGTCTATGGGGAAAGGGACTTCATTAGCAGAAGTAGGACTTCATTAGCATAACCAAAAAGAATCAGCTCAGTGTGGTGTTTGAGTTTGGAATGTAACCAGAATATCAATGGAGGTAATAATATCAGATGTACCTGTTGTGACCACAGTTTTCTGTTTCCAGGATATAAAAATGCAATCATTTGGTAGAATTTGTGGGCAGATCGGCCCCATTCGGCCCCCGTCTAGTCACCCGTTTCTCCTGCTGTAAAGACTCAAACCTTAATCAGTCGTTGGTCTCGTCTTAGATTCAGGAGCCGTATGTCTATCCCATGCATGTTTAATCCCCTCACTGTATTACCCTCTACCGCTTCTGCTGGGAGGCTGTTCCTCTAAGCTACCACCCTTTCATTGTAAAAGCTTCTTTCGTTATGTACATGGAAAGCTGTAATGTTCGCGCAAAATTAACAATTACACTCCAATGGAATGTTTCCAATTGCTATAATATACATTTTATTCATTTTAATATATTTTGCTTAAAATGGGCTCAATAGATCTTACGTCTTTGGATCCCCAGAAATTCGGGACTGCCTCTGAATCTCAGAGTTATTCTCCTGCAAACTCAGGCCTTAGTGAATAAAACCCAAGTCCACCAACTTAGGTTTATTGTGTAACAAGAATTATAATAATTGCATGAAAAAAAACCTATTTCTTAAAAAAAAATATGAATCCCAGCCCTCAAAGGGTTAATGATCAGTTCTGGGCTTTATAATCTAATAATCTGGTACAGTGACTGTCCCGGCCAGCGGTGACATGCGCGGAAGGCAAGGTCAGCGGTGCCCTTGCAGATTACAGCACTTTGGGTGAATTTCCGAATCTTTCTGTTCGTCTTCAGGCTGCACGTCAGCTTTCATTGCAATCCTCACATCCGACGAGGCGTCATCTACAGAGTCCACGGGGACCATGCATATATAATAATAATAATACTATAATGTGATTATTAAAGGCAAGATTACATCTCTGTTCACTTCCACCGATGGTATTTATTAATAGAATCATTACTAGTTATTCCTGTATACAGCGCTGGGGGTTATTACTGTATACAGCGCTGGGGGTTATATTAATTACTGT
>VKOC01008187.1:0-16027 GCA_009364415.1 Spea multiplicata | reverse complement strand
CTGTCCTGGTGTGTGTCTGTGTGACAGAGCCTGTCCTGGTGTGTGTGTGTTTGGTTGTCGGTGTGGCAGAGCCTGTCCTGATGTGTGTGTCTGGGTGTCGGTGTGGCAGAGCCTGTGTTGGAATGTGTGCCCTCCTGAAGTTGTAGTGACTTCAGGGGACAAAACGTTCAAAACGACAAAACGTTCAAGGCCCTGAAATCATTTAGTGGAAAAGTTATTTATTGTTATAATATTTATTTCAAGGATTAGTCGCACTCAATTGTGGCTTCAGGCTTCCCGTGTTGAATGACCAAGTATTATTTTAGCCCAATAACAAAAGTATAATTCCATAGCACATTACTTTTGGAAATTATGAATGCCCCCCCAGTTTGACTGTGGTATCTTGTGTGCCCCCCCTATATATTGTTTCTAGAGTCGCCACTGTTTATTCTTATAATTATGTTTGAGATATAAAAATAATTGTATTGTTGTTCCTGAGCCTTATTGCTGTAAAGGGCCATCCTTTACGACCCAAGGGTTTTTCTTACTTATGGTGGATAATGCAGGTAAAGAGCTGTTATGGTCCCGGCAAGGGATATTGTTAAAGCACAGCGGTGAACGTCTGCGCGATGCGAATAGACAATCTCCCTTGCCGGCACCCCCCCCCATGGAAAGTGCTGGCAGGGGAGGCTGTCTCAGCATATTGGAGAGTAGGGTGGAGGTCCCCTGCAGCGCTACAGGGGGATCTGTATCCTAACCCTGCTGCCTGCCTGGCGCCCGTAACTGCATGTCCCGGGCGTCGGGTGATACGAATTGCGCTTTCCTGCGCTAAACCCCGAATATAGGCCGCACCCCCACTTAAAAAACTTAAAGTGGGGGGGGAAGTGCGGCCTATATTCGGGCAAATACAGTATATATATATTCTCTGCCAATCTTGTGATTTTTCTATGGACTACGGACCACAATAAACAATTTTTCATTTTATTTGGATCTGGACTTTGTTTTATTTCCTCGGAGACTGCCAACGTTCTTATGATGGCCACTTGGAGAAATATGCCATAGGATTGTCTGAATATACTTATGTGCTAATTTTGTATTTCCATATTTATCTTTTAAATGTAAGCAATAAAACAAAAAGGAAAGACTTCTTGAGAGGCTGGTATGCAGTACTATAATATGCTCATGCTGCCCCCTGCTGCCAGGCTGAAGAAAGAAAGGACTAATTTTTGTCATGGTTCTGATGAGATGTTTTTCACTGTGTATCTTGCACAGTAATACACAGCAGTGTCTTCAGTTTTTAGACCAGTCATTAGTAAATATAGTGTGTTCTTATTGTCGTCTCTTGATATTGTGAATCGTCCCTTAACTGAATCTTCATAATATGTGTTGCTTCCGCCTGTGCCAATAGTAGAGACCCACTGTAACCCCCCTCTCGGTGCCTGTCTAACCCAGCTCATCCAGTAACTGCTGAATGTGAATCCTGAGGCTGTACAGGACAGAGTGTGAGAGGCTCCAGGTTTTACCAGCACTGGGTCTGACTGGACAAGCTGGACATCACCGTGAATTCCTGAAAGACATACATTAAAATATTTCAGAGATTTGTATTTCAGGAACAGTTATGTTTTCCTTACATATTACAGTCAAATACAATAAATCACACTATATTTGCGATATCTTACCCGATAGACATGCAATTGATATGAACAGCCATAAAAATACCCTCATATTAGCTGCTGAGATGCTATCAGGTCTGAAAATTCAGTACTGAATAGTTCTAGCTCAGGAAACACTACTTCCCCTGCTTTATCTGGAGGTGGAAGATATGTTACATACAGGGGTAATTTGGTTACTTTATTTGCATAATTTTGCAGACATGTTTATAAATAAATGTTCATTTAAACCATTACATGTTCAATGTTATTGCCTTAAAAGCATTAATTAATTTAATTTGAAACATTAACAGTATAATTAGATCAAGGGGACTAGAAAAGTTAGAAAATTGTTTCCTGGGCTACTCTAATTTTAAATTTAGCATACGATCTCTTCATGGTGCACCATATAACTCCAACAGGAGGTGTAGAGCTTCAGGTGCAAGGGAAATTATTTTTACCCAAGATTATTTTTTGTAGTCCCTTTTGAATAAAAGTATGTGAGACAGGCAGGATAGTGCTCACTGAACATATTGTTGTTTCAGTTGTTTGGGGTATTATATCACTGGGCCTATTGGTTTCCATGAGTTCCTCTTGTATTTTACGCATTAGGAGTAGGAGAATAATGTAAAAAATTCTAAAACACATTTTCACTATAATACAAATCATATAATACATTCTGGTCCATATTACCACTATTAAATGTTGTTGAAATCATTCAATAGGCCTTGTTTAGTGGAAGGCTATTGTTCATAGAGTATTACGTAATTTAATTTTATGAGCATATGAAATCAAAAATATCTGTAATTTGCTCTTAACCCCTTAATGACAAAGCCCGTACATGTACTGGCTCAAAATGCATTGTTTTCAATGGGTTTAGGGACGGCCCATTGTCCTTAAGGTGTTAAATCTCCCTTTGACTTCAGCAGTAAATAGCAATCTCTGTGAAATTGGTATTGAGCACCACCAATGGAGCCTTAGGGATGCTTTGCATGCTTTACTATGCTAGTAAATTTAATATGGACTGCAAACACAGTTCACTAATGTATTCAGTCAAAATATACAGTATCTCACAACAGTGAGTACACCCCTCACATTTTTGTAAATATTTTATTATATCTTTTCATGTGATAACCCTGAAGAAATTACACTCTGCTAATAAAGTAGTAAGTGTACAGCCTGTACTGTATGCTTCAGTATGTCACAGTACATGTTGGCATTCATGGTTCCCTCAATGAACTGTAGCTCCCCAGTGCCGGCAGCACTCATCCAGGCCCAGACCATGACAATAATAAAATATTTACAAAAATGTGAGGGGTGTGCTCACTTTTGTGAGATACTGTATATGCAAGCTAGGGGTAGCCCAGATATTTACATATAACAACTCTTTACTGTTCAACCAACTGCCTGGACTGGATTTCCATTCAGCCTTAATGATCCTAGAAAGAAATAATATATAGTTTCTTAAGGTAACACAGCAAGATTTTGAAAGGATCAAAAATAGGTTAAACATTCTTGAAATTGATGTCATGTTGGAAATCTAGTAAGTGATCTAGTTTGGATTCTTTATGATTGAGGACATATGTGATGAAGAACCATATGAAGATGCGGGCATTTATATGATGCAGGAGGTGATATAAATGGTAGGTATGATGTATAGAGATGGTGATCTGGCATGGAGTGGAGCAGGACAGAGTGGAGGCTTAAAAAATGTACATCATTTTAATGATGAGCAATTAAGAGCTCCCAATTTACGTCCAAAATTCATGGGTCTACATTAACTCGCATTCTCACTCACACTCTTACTGTTGTTCACTCTCTCTCATGCTCTCTAAATGTTTCGCTATCTTCTCGGCCAACCACTTCCCCTTCCACATCTTCCTCCAAATCGTCTTCATCTTCTCCCTTCTCTTCTCCAGTCTACCTTTAATCTTCAATCCCTAATCTTCTATCACCTTTCTGGTTTTCTGGACAAGTTACTGCGCTTTTTCCTCACAAATAACTAGTTCTAATTTGGTGAACAATTTTTTGTTAGGGGTATTGCCATGGGTGCAGTAATGGCTCCAAATGTGGCAAAGTAGACATGTTGGAGGAATCAGTGATCTATGCCTCCGCTAATATATTTTCTTGGTGGATTTCTGGGTGGCATAGATTCATTGATGATGTTATATTCTTTTGGAGTGGTCCCACAGACCAATTCTCCCTTTTTCATGAATATGTTGACACCAATTTTGGTGGTTTAAAATTCACTCTTACTTCCCATCCACTGCAGGTTAACTTTCTAGAAATGGTGGTTAATGTTAAAAAGAAACGTCTAGCCACAAAAATGTTTTGTAAACCAATGGTGGTTAATTATCTTATTGTACTATGAGTCATGTCATCCTTCCTTCATGAATCAAAACATTCCTAAAGGTCAGATTCTTACAGTAAGGAGTTTATGTACAGACCCTGCAATTGGTGAGGGAAATAGTTGGACTGTCTCATCCAGAGATTCAGACACAGGGTTTATTCACTGGATATTATAAAGAAAGCCTTGAAACAGAGTCAAGGATTTTCAAGCGAAGTAATTTTCAAGTGAAATAATTTTGACGGTACAATATGTAGATATACTACAGCCTATTCACCTACGTCGGTCCAATTAAGAAATATGCTGTCCTGTCATTGGCATATCTTAAAACAGGAATCTAAGTTAAATGAACACATTTCTTATCACCCTAGTGTATCAATTAAGAGACAAATACATTTAAGAAACCATTTGGTACACAGTGACTTACAAAATGTTGTCAAAATTGTGGGCACAAATAAGGAAAAGCAAAATGCCATGGCCGTATATTTCCGTATTTGCTCAATTATGATAAGATGAGCACCCAAAATTTGAATATTAATTTAGGAAAAGAGCCTGAATATAAGACTATTCCCATGTTCCCATGTAAACTATTTTTTTTCATATTTAATAAAAACTGTGATTGAGAAAAAATATTTTGTTTTATTTCCATTAATTTGCCAACCTGCCCCCCAGTTATGCAGAACTGTCCCAAAATATGCCTTATACCCCCTATATGCCACTCTGCCTCCCTGATATGCTCATGCCCCCCAGATTTCCTTATATACCCCCTATATACCACTCTGCCCCAGATATGCCTTTTAACCCCTATATGACACCCTGCCTCCAGAAAACCATCATACCCCCATGCCACCCTTACACCTCCCCCCCGACTTACCAGTGCATCCCTAGACTTGTCCCCAGTGCTTCCAGTGCAATGCGCTCAAACATCCTCTGCTGCTGCTAGCCAGTACTTCCGCCAGGGCTTCTAGGACAGAGCACCGGAAGGTCATGTCACGCCAGTGCTCTGTCATAAAAGTGCAAACGTTCACTGGCTGCGAGATGCGCACAGACAATATTCGCTGCTGCAGACACTTCCGCTTCGATGGGGGCATCATGTGATGCCGGGACTGCTTCATAGAAGCCCCAGAGGAAGTGCCGGCAGTATTGGACAATGTCTGCATGCATCACACAGACGTCCACAGGCTGCCAGAAAGGAGGATCCAGGTTCCCTGCAGCACTGCGGGGGATCTGGATCTTAGCCTTGTAGTCAGACCTCTATTTCTGGGGGACCAGAGTGGCATATCTATAAGTAAGGTGCATTATGGATTAAGGGGGGACCTTAAATGGCTACTGATTTTCCAAATTTATGTTTGTATTTAACATATGCTGATGAACTGCATAACCAATGCCAAAAATGTTAAAATACATGTATTCCTGTGTATTAGGTAAAATAATATTTTCTTTAAAATAGCTCCAAACTTCTTGAGAGGTGAAATGGCTGGTATGCAGTACTATAATATGCTCATGCTGCCCCCTGTTGCTAGAAAGAAAGGACTCATTTTTGTTCTGCTTCTGGTGGGATGTTTGTCACTGTGTCTCTTGCACAGTAATACACAGCAGTGTCTTCAGTTGTTAGACCATTCATTTGTAAATATAATGTGTTCTTATTGTTGTCTCTGGAGATTGTGAATCGCCCTTTAATGGAATCTTCATAGTATTTGCTGCTCCCATCATACTTTATATTAGACACCCACTGTAACCCCCCTCTAGGTGCCTGTCTAACCCAGCTCATCCAGTAATCACTGAATGTGAATCCAGAGGCTGTACAGGACAGAGTGTGAGAGGCTCCAGGTTTTACCAGCACTGGGTCTGACTGGACAAGTTGGACATCACCGTGAATTCCTGAAAAACATTCATTAAATGACAATTTTATTATTTGTAATTATTATACTCTCTGATAACTGAGGAACAGTTGTATATTCCTTACATATTACAGTCAAATAGAATAAATCACAGTATATTTGCGCTATCTTACCTGATAGACATGTAATTGATATGTACAGCCATAAAAATACCCTCATATTAGCTGCCGAGTTGCTATCAGGTCTGAAAATTCACTAATGAACAGTTGTAGCTCAGGAAACACTACTTCCCCTGCTTTATCTAGAGGTGAAAGATATGCTACACACAGAGGTAATTTGGTTACTTTATTTGCATAATTTTGCAGACCTATTTATAAATGTTCATGTAGTTATACTGTATTAAAATCAATCATTACATGTTTAATGTTAATGATTTTAAATTATTATGTAATTGAATTCCTTGCAACATTCACAGTGTAATTAGTGGACTGGAAAAAGGGGTAGTTGGCAATTGTCCCCTTTACATGTGCGCTAATTGCAATACGATATAACGCCAACAGGAGATGTAGAGTATCAGGTGCTAAGGAAATTATTTTTTACCCAGTATTTGTTTTGTAGCCCCTTTTGAATAAAAGTATGTGAGACAGGCAGGATAGTGCTCACTGAACATATCGTTTTTTTAGTTGTTTGGTATATTTTGTTACTAGGCCTCTTAGTTTCCATGAGTTCCTCCTCTTGTATTTTACGCATTAGAAATAAGAGAATAATTAAACAGTTAATTAATGTATTAAGTAAAAAAAATAAAAGTTCAAGCAAGGGATAGCCCAGATATTTACATATAACAGGCTCTTAACTGCTGTCTGGACTGGATTTACAATCACCCTTAAGAAAGAAATAATATATGGAAAGAAATATATAACTTCTTAAGGTGCCACAGCAAGATATTGGGAGGAATAATAATAAAATAGGTTAAACATTCTTGAAACTGATTATGTCAGACAGAAGACAATGTAGAGGGGTAGGTGGTTTACAGAGTGGTAATTTTGTAAGTGATCTTTATCCCTTTATGACTGTGGACATATGTGGTGAAGAACAAGAATGAAGATGCAGGCATTTATATGATGCAGGAGGTTATTTGAATGGCAGGCACGATCTATAGAGATCGGTGTGGAGTGGAGAAGGGCAGAGTGGAGGATTAAAAATATAGTTCTTAATATTTGGGAATATTTATATAAATTCTGAGACATATTTTAGTTTTAAACTTGTTCTATTATGTACATTGTTTTAGGTTTTAACATACACTTCCCCCGAATGTAAGGCATAATCCTCTAAAATATGAAAATTCACCAAGAAACGCTAAGAACTTGCATGTTAGTGAACCTCAGTTGAGTTTGGTCAGTAGAGTTAAATGAGAATACACTGTATCTGTTATGTGGTACATTTTTTACATACAAATATGCTGTGATTTAATTAACTTATGCATGCTTTTGTATTTAATTAGAGTTTGGTTACTGCTTGAAGGAATTGTTCTGAATATTTTTTGTCTGTTGCACAATAATATATGACTTAGCCAATCAATTTTAGAATGTTAATCTGTAAATATTATGCTGTAACTGAATTGTTTACAATGTTCGTTGTGACAATGAACATGACTTGGAATTTTTTCGCATACTTTTTTTTTCTATTTCTGGTGTCAATTTCCCCACCTACTGCAACCCTTTCCCAGGAACCTTCTAAACCAAATGCACAGAGATGCTGGTGAAGGTAAATAGAGATGTTCTACAGAATAATTTCATGTCATCTATGGTATTTTTTTTATTTCTAAACTGGGCTGGATTCATTGAATATTTAGCTTGTCTCATGCATTCCAGGCATAATGTATTAAACATCAATTAGGCCCACCTGGGAGGGCATTTGTAATAGAAACATATTTAAGATTAAGTCTTCTTAGGACGAAACACATTAGGCTGATGATCTGACTTCACGGTGCTGTTTTATTTGTTACAATAAAGGTTACATTCAAGCACCTTCCTTGGTCTTGAATATTACTCAAAATGCCTGCTCCGGTTGTTCTTTTAAGCGCTGTATGCGTGTTTATAGACAAGTGGGGAGACTTGTGCGTGGCGGCCAGCACATTTGTTTAACCAGTACCAGTATTATCTCCTTTGCTTTTTTGGACAGATTTATATTATACTATATTATATTGACGTTTATTTTCACTTGCATTGATCCCTGTGCCAAGTGTGGAATAACTTGCCTTGGTTTTTGTGTTTTGTCTAGGGGAGGTTTTCCAGAGGGTGACTTAGGTGGGTCTGGTAGGGTGTCTTAACATACATATAGCCAGAGCAGGCTCCAGCTAGGAACAGGAACTAGGCTTTATTCTTATAATTATGTTTGAGATATAAAAATAATTGTATTGTTGTTCCTGAGCCTTATTGCTGTAAAGGGCCATCCTTTACGACCCAAGGGTTTTTCTTACTTATGGTGGATAATGCAGGTAAAGAGCTGTTATGGTCCCGGCAAGGGAAATTGTTAAAGCACATCGGTGAACATCTGCGCGATGCGCATAAATAATCTCCCTTGCCGGCACCCCACCCCCCCATAGAAAGTGCTGGCAGGGGAGGCTGTCTCAGCATATTGGAGGGTAGGATGGAGGTTCTCCACTTGGAGAAATATGCCATAGGATTGTCTGAATATACTTTCAGAGGTAGATATATGTATGCTAATTTTGTATTTCCATATTTATCTTTTAAAAAGCAATAAAACAAAAAGGAAAGACTTCTTGAGAGGCTGGTATGCAGTACTATAATATGCTCATGCTGCCCCCTGCTGCCAGGCTGAAGAAAGAAAGGACTAATTTTTGTCATGCTTCTGATAAGATGTTTTTCACTGTGTATCTTGCACAGTAATACACAGCAGTGTCTTCAGTTTTTAGACCAGTCATTAGTAAATATAGTGTGTTCTTATTGTCGTCTCTTGATATTGTGAATCGTCCCTTAACTGAATCTTCATAATATGTGCTCCCGCCTGTGCTAATAGTAGAGACCCACTGTAACCCCCCTCTAGGCGCCTGTCTAACCCAGCTCATCCAGTAACTACTGAATGTGAATCCTGAGGCTGTACAGGACAGAGTGTGAGAGGCTCCAGGTTTTACCAGCACTGGGTCTGACTGGACAAGCTGGACATCACCGTGAATTCCTGAAAGACATACATTAAAATATTTCAGAGATTTGTATTTCAGGAACAGTTATGTTTTCCTTACATATTACAGTCAAATACAATAAATCACACTATATTTGCGATATCTTACCCGATAGACATGCAATTGATATGAACAGCCATAAAAATACCCTCATATTAGCTGCTGAGATGCTATCAGGTCTGAAAATTCAGTACTGAATAGTTCTAGCTCAGGAAACACTACTTCCCCTGCTTTATCTGGAGGTGGAAGATATGTTACATACAGGGGTAATTTGGTTACTTTATTTGCATAATTTTGCAGACATGTTTATAAATAAATGTTCATTTAAACCATTACATGTTCAATGTTATTGCCTTAAAAGCATTAATTAATTTAATTTGAAACATTAACAGTATAATTAGATCAAGGGGACTAGAAAAGTTAGAAAATTGTTTCCTGGGCTACTCTAATTTTAAATTTAGCATACGATCTCTTCATGGTGCACCATATAACTCCAACAGGAGGTGTAGAGCTTCAGGTGCAAGGGAAATTATTTTTACCCAAGATTATTTTTTGTAGTCCCTTTTGAATAAAAGTATGTGAGACAGGCAGGATAGTGCTCACTGAACATATTGTTGTTTCAGTTGTTTGGGGTATTATATCACTGGGCCTATTGGTTTCCATGAGTTCCTCTTGTTTTTTTATGCATTAGGAGTAGGAGAATAATGTAAAAAAATCTAAAACACATTTTCACTATAATGCATATCATATAATACATTCTGGTCCATATTACCATTATTAAATGTTGTTGAAACCATTCAATAGGGCTTGTTTAGTGGAAGGCTATTGTTTATAGAGTATTACGTAATTTAATTTTATGAGCATATGAAATAAAAAATATCTGTAATTTGCTCTTAAATCTCCCTTTGACTTCAGCAGTAAATAGCAATCTCTGTAAAATTGGTATTGAGCACCACCAATGGAGCCTTGGGGATGCTTTGCATGCATTACTATGCTAGTAAATTGAATACACTCCTAAGCGGAAATGTCCAAATTGGGGCCAATGACCCATTTCCCCTCCCAAGTGCCATGTGACTCATTAGTGTTACAAGGTCTCAGGTATGAATGGGTGTTAAATTTGATGTTATCGCTCTGACACTTTCTCATACTGGTTACTGGAAGTTCAACAACATGGCACCTCATGGTAATGAACTCTGAAAAAAAGAATTGTTGCTCTACATAAAGATGTCCTAGACTATAGAGAGTGCTGCCAGCATTGCAGCAGAGGTTGAAGGGGTCAGCCTGTCAGCACTCAGACCATACACCGCACACTGCATCAAACTTGTCTGCATGGCTGTCGTCCCAGAAGATAGCCTCTTCTAAAGATGATGCACAAGAAAGCCTGCGAACAGTTTGCTGAAGACAAGCAGACTAAGGACATGGATTACTGGAATCATGTCCTGTGGTCCGATGAGACCAAGATAATCATATTTGGTTCAGATGGTGTCAAGCGTGTGTGGCCGCAACCAGGTGAGGAGTACAAAGACGAGTGTGTCTTGCCCACAGTCATTTGTAGATATACTACAGCCTATTCACCTATGTCGGGTCAATTAAGAAATTATGTTGTCCTGTCATTGCCATATCTTAAAACAGGAATCTAAGTTAAATGAACACATTTGTTTTCATCCTAGCTTATCAATTAAGAGACACATACATTTAAGAAACCATTTGGTACACAGTGACTTATGAAATGTTCTCAAAATTGTGGGCACAGATAAGGAAAACCAAAATGCCATGGCCGTATATTACCGTATTTGCTCAATTATTATAAGATGACCATCCAAAATTTCAATATTAATGTAGGAAAAGAGCCTGAATAAAGTAGTAAACATTAATTCACATGTAAACTATTTTTTCATATTTAATAAAAACTGTGATTGAGACAAAATATTTTGTTTTATTTCCATTAATTTGCCAATTTCTGCCCCCCAGTTATGCACAACTGCCCCAAAATATGCCTTATACTCCCTATATGCCACTCTGCCTCCCTGATATGCCACTCTGCCCCCCCAGATATTCCTTATATACCCCCTATATGCCACCATTATTCCGCCCATGCATACCCAGTTCATCCCTAGACTTATCCCCAGTGCTTCCAGTGCGATGTGCGCAGACAAGCTCTGCTGCTCTTAGCTGGTACTTCCGCTGGGGCTTCTAGGACAGAGCACCGGAAGGTCATGTCACGCCAGTGCTCTGTCATAGAAGCCCTGGTGGAAGTGCTGGCAGCAGCGGAGCTTGTCTGCGCACATCCCGCAAACGTTCACTGGCTGCGGAATGCGCACAGACAACATTCGCTGCTGCAGGCACTTCTGCTACTATGGTGGAGCAGCGGAAGCCGGCGATCCGTCATAGAAGCCCCAGAGGAAGTGGATTCAGAGGAGGATCCATGTCCCCTGTATTCCTGTGTATTTCAGCATTCCACTAATGTGTATTTTTTCTTTAAAAATAAAATTTTCTTTAAAATAGCTTCAAACTTCTTGAGAGGTGAAATGGCTGGTATGCAGTACTATAATATGCTCATGCTGCCCCCTGTTGCTTGAAAAAAGGACTAATTTTTGTTATGCTTCTGATGGGATGTTTGTCACTGTGTCTCTTGCCCAGTAATACTGAAGTGGATTTGTGTAGTATCCAGTAGACTTGTGCCCGTGGACCAAAAACAATTTGATTTTCATTTTTCAGACAATGAATTTCATTTCCTGCCCTTGCGGTTTGGACAACATTCAGAGGACTTTTTTGTTTTTGGAAACAAAATAGTTTTTACTCTCTCTCATTCACCATCTCCAACAACTACCCCTAGGTTATCGCAATGAAAGATAACATTCTTATCCCTCAGAAACTCCCCCAAAGCACAACTGCCACCACTATTGGGAACAGCCCGAGAAATGACAGATTTTTTGTAAGGCCGGCCGCCTTCCATGATGCAGTCCACTCCTCTGTACACAAGCGTGTGCCCAGGATAGCCCCAAACCCCACTGACCCCACCGCATCGATATACAAATGCAACTGTGCAGTAGTAACCTCAGGGGTCTGACAGTAGGCCCTTCCATTGTACGAATCTAAAAAGGTCACCCATACCGTTAAGTCATCCCTCAAGGGATGAGTGAGCCGGATACAATGCCGATGTTTTTGCACCTCGGTTGTCGCCGCTGCTAGCTGCCTACTAAAAACTCTACCTGCAAGCAAAATTAAGCTTCCCCAACAAAGACTGCAGCTGGCAAAGCTGAACCTTCCGAAGACCTCGCATTCTCGCCACCGACTCCTTGTCCGATGCCAACCTACACTGCATTGCCAGGGAATCAATTTCAATGCCCACATCAAAGGACCCTCAGTCTTTCCTGCTGCCAGCGGAACACCAAAACTCTGCATGTAATGGAGACAGTCCCCCGAACCTGCAGTACCAATACAGAGAAAATGTTCCAAATAATGGAGGATGGAAGACGTACCCGACTCCACTTTTACCACCCACTCAAGGAAGGTGCTAAAACATTAGAAGTAAAAACAAGATATCGAGCACCCCATAGGGAGAGTCATATCCACATAAAACTGTCCCTCAAACTGACATCCAAGCAGATGGTGGCACTCAGGATGAACAGGCAGCAAGCAAAATGCCGCCTCCACGCCCGTCTTGGCCATACACGCCCCCTTACCCGCGTTCCCTCACCATTTTTATGGCCGCATTTCAGGATGCGTAGGAAACCCTGCATAAGTCAGAAGCAATGTTGTCATTCACTGAACCCCCCCACGGGTAAGATAAGTGGTGAATTAACCTGTACTTGCCTGGTTCCTTTTAGGGACTACCTCCAAGGGAGAAACGCGCAAATCAGCCAACGGAGGAGCCAAAAATGGCCCAGTCATGCAGCCCAAAACCACTTCCTTCGCCAATTTTTCCCTAACACCAGGAAACTAAAAAGCAGAACACAAATTTTTAACCCCCGCCAAAGGCGGACACTCAACAAAGGGGCTGAATAAATCAGTGTGGGCTGAATAAATCAAGGCCGACTGGACGTCTCGCAAGATGAGCGCAACCTCCCCTCCCGCTCAGTCGCCATCTTGTTGGAGCCGGCGAGGAAGAGGAACGCGCTGGAGAAGGGCATCCGTCCCGAGGAGACGACTCCCGTACACCTGGGGGCCATGATCGAGGCTCCTGCTCCGATAACGAGCCCCCCCACCACCAGCGGGCTTAATTGAGCAACAGGGCACTTGCGGCAGTGGACCGACGTACGCACACCAAAGGGTGCCTCCGTTGCCCCACCAGGCTTGGAAGACCCCCCCAAGCACCGCAGCCTGGGGACAAAGGTGAGCAAAATGCTCATGGAGCGCTCTGCCACCTTCCTTATCCACAGCAGCCCTAAGAGCAGTGAACATCGATTCAAGGCCCGTTCCTAGGCCGTCAGGAGAAGCACAGGATCATCAGCGTGTAAGTGATTGCTGGCCATTTGCCAAAAGGTGACAATGACCAGAATCACGGGAGGGATGCCTTTTATCTCCCCAGGGACCTCCACCCCACCAAATTTACACAAGCCAATGGGCTAGCACTCCCCCACACTCATACATACCCCTGTCCATTTAGCCTTGACAATTCCTGGGAGCCTAGAATGAGCCCTTCAGGCCATGTCCTATATGTAATAGAAGTATACCAATAGCATGGGGCGCAGAGAAGGCTAATAAAGATGCCTAAGATCGTAGCACAATGCATAGTAGAGTTGTACAGCTGCCTCTAAAGACTATACATATAGAAAACTAATATATAATACCGGACATTGACCCACACATCAGAGCTGGGTTGTGAACAGCCTTATAAGTAACAGGCAAAATGATCTGCCTAGTAAACAAACAAACTAAAATATAAATCAGTATACACAAGTGGAACATAGGAAGCGGTGGCCCAAACAGCTTTATCAAGGGCTAAGAAATGCCATACAGGCACATATCCAGCCCCACGGTACAGGACAATGAATTTCTCCTGAAATTAGAGAAATATTTATTAGACATGTGCCAATGGGCCAAAAAATCGATTCAGACAGAATTTTCAGTTTGTTTTTGGCCTATTCATTTTCGGCAACAAATTTTGTTCCCTGCCCATTCGGTTCGGCCGGTTAATTCTGCAGCATTTTTGCCCACATTCACATTATCTCTCAAACTCCTATTCTTGTTTCTTTGTTTGCATCTCTCACTGTTTTGAAGAAGACTGTTGCATATACTTCTACTCTATCTAATCTGTTCTGCGTTGTGTTTTCATGATAAATGTAATACCCTTGTTACCTCCTACAAGAACTAACATATAACCTTATCCCCTTTTCCAGATAATATATATCTAGTTCTACTAAGGTTGTCTACCTAATATTACAATAAAACAGCCAACCCAAGATTCTTACCAGAGCGAGCGCTTTAATTAGAATCTGCTCAGACAAAATCATAGTTACAGTGTGAACATTAGAACATAGAATGTATACCGTTTCTTCGGTGACTCAGAGAAAAAGAATACATACATATACACACAGACAAATATCACTATAAAGAACCAGGAATGCAAGAACTCTGAAAACTCAAATAAATGTTGAGAAATAATAAATGAGGTGTTATGGGATAGAAAGACCATAATAAAGACCATGAAAGGGGGGAACCAGAGAAGTGCTGGGATTAGACTGTAATCAAAACAGCAAATAACTTTTGAAAATACATACCAACAATTCCTCCAAAACTACACCAAATGAAGTGTTAGGACATTAATAAAGACCATGTAAGTGAGGTGAGATAGAAGGGTGTTTAAGAGCACAAGGAAAGTGACAGCAAATCTTTCTTTGGATGCATGTAAATTCTTACCTATAAATCTAGTGAAGGACAATTCTTCAGTAAAACTGAAAAACCACAATATAGAATTGTTGCCTAATGGGACGAAGCTTAGAATCACAGATGTGTATTCTGTCAATCTGACAAACCTGCAGCCCATGGAACAGCATAGCTAGGTGAAGGGAACTTTGACTTGGTGAGGATTTGGGCTTGGGATAATAGGCTCCAGGGACATTACTCAGGGGACTTGGGAGGTCCTTATCTTAGTTTGTAAGAGATTATTTTTTGTATTGCAGGAGGGATCCAGCGGTGAAGGCATTATTGAAGGGGATTCAGGCTGCCAAGAGGCAGGACCTGCTTCTTTCCTTGACGGGGAGAACTGATCTCAGGAGGCAGGTGAAGCACACCAGGCTGACAAAGCGATCGAGTCAAGAGGTGGGAGGATAGGTCCACAGAGGTCTAAGGAGCAACCCCTGCTAGACCAAAGTGGGAACTAGAGGAAGATATAGTTTGGGAAGGGATTTCCAATCTTAAGCAGGATAGTTTAGGGTGAATGGGAGAGTATGTTAGTAGAGGGGTTAGCCCTCTGTAGGGTCAGGGTTCCTTGTGATGGCAAATAGGGTAGAAGAAGGTTCTTGTTAGTGGAGGCGGTTTTCCGCAGTGAGGGCTGCACTGAGAAGGGGTAGATGGGACCAAGAGTCAAGTGCAACAGAGTTTAGGGTGAAGGTGAAAAGTAGGAGCAGAGAGGGTGCCAGTCTGGCAAAGGCACTCCACATCCACAGTGTGGAGTGCTTGGGCGGAGTCCATGCCATCGGTTCATAGGAGCAGGGAGTCAAGAAACAAATGGATAGAAAACAAAATTTGAATGCAACAAAAACGAAAATTTCATCCGAAGTCGAAAATGTGTGTCAGGGTCCACTCTCTGCTGCCTGAACCATGGCTGGATTATACTTCAGGTTCATTACATCTACTACCACTAGTGGCCACCCTCCTCACTCTGGAGTGATCAGAACCTGATTATCAGGTACAGCTGCGCATCATTGCCTGAGTAAAGCCCAGCCTTTATAAGCCTGCCCAGCCCTGCAATCTGGGCCTTGACATTGATGTTGTAGGACTGCCTGTTTGGTTCCTGATCTGCTCCTGTTTGGTTCCACTACCTGCCTTGCTCCACTACCTGCCT
>VKOC01008186.1:0-13370 GCA_009364415.1 Spea multiplicata | reverse complement strand
TAAAAGTAGAGCTTTTTTTTTAATTTTACATTTATATTACCACTACTATATAAAAAGGTGGTGAAAAAAAAAGCTTTTTTTTGACAATTTTGCTTGTGATTTGCTTTATTGGATATGTGCGCAACATACCTTCCTACACCCCACATGCATAGGTTTTTTTAATGTATTGGGGAGCCAAATGCTTTGTTATTTATATTTTTTTTCCCATGTTTTTTTTTCTCATCAGAGAGCGGTAAAATGTGACTAGTGATTCTGAGGTCTTTGTAGAACACGGGGATCTTTCTTCTAACTAGCACTTTCCCCTGAAGATGTCACAATGATATCATAAGAGGTCTGTGTCATTATTTAATAATTGAAATTTAAAAAAAATAATTAACTTTTCTTTCATAAATATTTTATTTTTTTCCCTCTTCTGTGCGCGATCGAATCCTCAGAGACCCTGCAGGGTATCTACTACATTGATTGATGCAACTGATAGCGTTGACATTTTAAGGAAGGAATGCCCCCAGATTCTACTAGAACTTTAAAAAGCTGCAAGGGGTAATAAAGCTTTTAAAGAAATGTCGTGGAAACAAAAATCCTTAGCCAGCGCATGCTACTATAGGGTCGAAGCGATGGACCTTCATTTTTGAGAATGCAAACTCAACGTCTTCCCAATGATCTGCCTAATTTCACGGTTCCTCAGACAGTATATAATGGGGTTGGCCATGTGTGGTATATAGGTGTAGAGACAAAGAATTAAAACACTCACGTCCAGACTAAAGACTAGGTTGAACTGATATGATGTGTATATGAACACCCGGGGGCCGTAGTACATGGCGATGATGAATAAATGAGTGGTACAGGTATAAAACGCTTTCTGCCAGTTGTTATCCTGAGAGGATGAAGCGATTGTCGCGATGATGACTATGTAAGAAAGTATAATGAGGGACATCGGCAAGAGAAGAATGACCATGGCGACATTGAATGACGTCGCCCGGAGTAAACGAGCGTCTTCGCAGGTGAGGATGAGGACGGCAACGTTGACACAGAAACAATTGTTGATTTTTCTCGAATGACAATGTGGAAACTGGGAATGCCAGGTAGCATTGATTGAAGAGTAGATGGAGGCAAGTATCCAGAGGACGAAGCATATACACATGGTCAATCTATTGGTGATTATCGAAGAATATCTCAATGGTTTGCAAATGGCAACGTAACGATCGAAAGCCATTAGCATGATGATGAAGGAATCAAGGGCGCCCAAGTAATGGACGGAGAAGAGCTGGATCATGCATCCGGCAAAACTTATGGATCCATCGCCAAACCAGTATTTGGCGATAATTTTCGGCAACGTTATGGTGTCGAACAGCAAATCGGAAAGAGCCAGGTTGGCGATGATGATATACATGGGATGCTGTAATGTCTTCTTCCACGTTACGATCCCGATGACAGCAGAGTTTGCAATCAGAGACACCATGTAGACTAAGAACAAAATGGTGGAGACCAAGATATGGTAACTGGGAGGGAGGCCTGGAAAGCCAATAAGCTCAAACACAACAACATCAGAATTATTAGCCATTGGACGAAAAGAAATAATCCTAGGAAATAAAATAAAAATTAGGTTAAAACAAATAAATATTTATTGTCTGGTAATTCGGAGGTATAAGGGATTGCGTATAAAAGAGGATTTTGGGGGGAAAGACAAGAAAGAGAGTTTAGTCGAGTGTATAAGATATTTCACAGATTCAATATGTTTATAAAAGATTAACCAGTGTTTGGATCCAGTCCTCATAAATCACCATTCTCCGATTGCCTTTCCTTTTCTCCTTTCCTGATTCTCTGTCTTTTTTTGTTCCTCTTAGGATAAATATATAATCATAGTAGGCATTTTACCCAAATTGTAAATTGGCATATCTGTTATTATAGGTGATACCGTGAAAAAACCTAAAATACGTGCTACTATGAAAAAATGTGTATATAAAGTGATATTTCTCAAGTTGGAACCGCAGCTACCCAAATAACACTTTTCCTGTGTAAAAAAAGCACAAACCAAACTTATATGGGGCGCAGGTGCATAGAAGGGAAAAAATGTGTAAATGATATACCCTAACAGTGACACTTAAATAATATAGTGATTTATCAAATAAAGGAGATAACTCCAACCCATCAATTTGGACTATATAAATAAATTTTAATGTTCCAATATAAAAAAACAAATTAAAATAGTGCAATATTGCAACAAAAAATGTATTTGTAAAATCCACTCACAGTTTATCATGCATCAAAGTGCATATTTAGGTGTTTGTTGTGAAAATCCACCAAAAAGCAGGATAAAAGAAAGTCCAATTGAATCTTTTCGACGCGTTTCGCCCTTTTGCATATGCATGTTTCCTCTTTTTTTTTCCCTTCTCTGTTTATGTTGTTCTATACGATGTTTGTATGTCTAAATTGAATTACTTATTATATGTATCTGGAAAATGTAACCTAATAAGAGAAATATTGAATTAAAAAAAAAAAAGATTTTGGGGGAAATACACCATAGTATCTAATGCTATGTTCTGGCTACGCGGACTATTCCATTGGTTGCTATGGCGACCACTTTTCAAACTTTCGCACAAGGATAATTTTTTTAAATATATATAACCCACAGAGTTCATATCTGAATCACGTGGCCAAATTTAAATAATTCATTCCACTCAGCCTAAACACTGATTTCTTTTTTTTAACATTTATCTGTATTTTTTTAAGAGGTCGTTTAATATTCCGCACCCATTATCTAAAATTAGAGGGTTAGAGGCTTAGACATAATGTAAGGCACTTTTACTTTAACGTGAGGGTGGTAGATAAGTGGAACAGCCTCCCAGCAGAAGTAGTAGAGGGTAATAAAGTGAGGGAATAGGATAGGCATACGGCTCCTGAATCTCAGACGAGACCAACGACTGATTAAGGTTTGGGTCGTTAGAGCAGGAGAAACGGGCGTCTATACGGGGGGGCCGAATGGGGCCGATCTGCCGACAGGTTCTATGCTAATTGTGGAAAGGTTTAAATATAATATATATCTCATGTAGAGCTCACCTCCAGAAAGCTGGAGAGAGTCCAGCAAAAGGCAAATAAAATGGGGCACGGCTTACATAAAAGTTATTAACACATACTAAAAGACTAAACAATATCATCATGTACCGACTGTAGAGAGACATCCGAGAAAGGATAGGGTACAAAAATCTAAATACAGAACTGGAGTTAATCAAAGTGCAGAAGGGAATTATATTTTCCCGGGCTTAAAACAAGGGGGGGTCAATGGATTTATATGTAAGTTCTTCTTCACTGAGAAGGTGGAGGATAAATGGAACAGCCACCCAGCAGAAATGGTAGAGGTTAATATAGCGAGGGATTTAAGCGTACAAGGAGTAGATATAAGGCTATTCTGGAAAGCTGAAGGTTTTTACAGCAGAAAAAGTAAAAGTGAGAATAAACTTCATACATTCCATCTCAGCCTCTGAGCCTTTAGTGTTAGATTCTGGTCTCTTGTTGTAACTTTTCTCCTCCTCTGAAATAAACTTCCCTTTATGTATTTAAATGTTTCTTCCCCCCCCCCTCTGCCTTCTCTCCTCCATGCTGGTAATTAAGGTACCTTAGTCTCTCCCGGAAATTTTTATCATTTTAACAGCCCTTCTCTGCACTGTGAAAAAGTGAACGGTTTACTAAATAATAAAACCATATTAAATATTACTCAGTACGCAATTTTAATGGAGAATTACACGGTACGATTTATTTATTCTGATCTAGGAGGTCAGGCATCATTAAAAAATGATTACACGAGACAAGGCATGTCGCCAAAATGGAGATTTCCAAAAAAAATTCATGATGATTCTATATTTCGCCGGGACGTTCCATTTAACACAAATTCTGCGTCTTTTCTATTTCTAAACTCTTTTATATACAAATATATTATACATAAAACACAGAAAATAGAAGTACTCACAGACTGACCCCGAACAACGTCTCCAAGCCGCGTGTAGGTGTTCGTTGCTCTCTCTCACTGTATTTATAGGAAATTTCGCCCTGAAGACAAAGTCTCCTGGGGCAGAAATGTTGACACAAACTAACACTACTAAAACTACTTTAATTAATGCATTGGGAGCTGTAAATGACAATGTCAGAAATAAGAACTTTCTAAATAAGTTAAACCTTCATAATATTATCATTTTAGTAGCCAATCCCGGTAGGCTGTCCATTCCTCTCCAAGACCTGCAAATCGGCCCCATACCCCAAGGCCCCGTTCTGTCTGAGACTCCGTGAATGGCTTCTAAGCAGTGATGTATTTTCCTTGGCTTCTGCCATAGCCCTGACTCAAGGATGAGCCTCCAGCCGCCCCTCTACAGCCACCATCCTCGCAGCGGAGCCCTGGTATGTGCTATGCCCCGTGATTTTAAAGCAGTGCATGGGGGTAAAGTAATGTAGACAAGAGGGCGATTTGCCCCACAGGCAGGAGGACAGCCTCAGCCCTGGATCTGCCTCCCCAGGCCTGGTCCTAGTCTAGGCCTTGTAACAAGGTGCAGTGTTGTTGTGGATGGCGTCTACATACAGGGTCTTGTATGATATATATCCCCAGGGGGAGTGTGTGTTGCGCCAGATTATAATATGTTTCTATATGGGCCCCTGGGGTGGAGGATACGGAGAGTAGGGCGGGCTGGTGCTCCACCCCGCAGTTTACATGCACCCGGACTGACACAGGATCCAGGCCAGGAGGTTAAGCTGACTCCGATGCCCTGGTCAGCTGCAAGTAATTAGCTGCACTGACTGCAATAAAGCCTGACCTGTTGGACAGAGGAGAGAGAGTTTGTTTGGAAGCAGTAGGGCTATGTACAAAAGAGACCCTCAAAAAGGTTGGTGAGATTACATTTTGTTTAGTTTACACCCTGAGTGGTGAGGGACTTCTATGTTAGTAAGTGCTCAGGCGAGCTAGGCTAGGAAATTGTGTTCTGTATAATCCTGTTAAAATCTGAATACGTGGATTACAAATAAATGGTGGTTGATTACCTCACTGAGGCTGTGGCTTTAGTACCCTAGAGGGTCGTGCTGTTTGGTGCCCTGTGTGGGTGCAGGATCACAGCCTAATATATTTCATATATTTCATATATATTGAATATTTCATCTTTTGGGGTTTATTTAGTAATCGTTAGGTTTGTGCATTTGAATTTGTCCGAATTGCAAATATTCTGAATTTTTGTAAAAACGAGGCCAGACCCCCCCATGAAATGGATAAAAACAAAGCAAAAAACTTTTTGACTGAAATTTGTGGCTCCGCATTCTCTCTCACACTTGCATTCACTTTCTCTCTTCCCTGCCTTCTCTGCCGACCACTTCCTCTGCCACCTCTTTTTCTCCTTCATCTTCTATCTTCTCCCTTCTATCTTAAATCTGCTATCTTCTTTCTTTGGCCGCATCTCGGTGGATATAGCTCGTAACCCGACGTGAACTTGCTGAGGACATCACCGAAAAGGGCCAACTGAGGGCCGGATGGTGGTGCTTGCAGTAATGGCCTCTACAGATCCTCCAACCAATCCTGTTAAAATCTGAATACGTGGATTACAAATAAATGGTGGTTGATTACCTCACTGAGGCTGTGGCTTTGGTACCCTAGAGGATCGTGCTGTTTGGTGATGGACTCTGGTGATGATTACAGGGGAGAGGATCTCTCAAAGTCACGGTCAGAAGGAGGGAAGACAACACTGATTCTCGCAGTCTTCCCCTAATCTGCAGTCAGTGTGGCAGATATTTTTTGGTGTGGGAGTGGAGGGAGTGATTACATGCTAGGGAGCGTGGAGCGGGGCCCAAGGAAATGCCTAGGGTCCATTTTTTCAATATTTAAAAAAAATAGCTGTTATTAAATATATTTAATGTACATTATTTTTACCAGTGTTTCAAGTGATATATTATTGTACTTGTTTGCAAAACAGATGGGGAGAAAGTGGAGTAGGGGATAGTGAGGAAAGAGGTATCTGATGGGGGAAAAAAGAGGGGTATCTGATAAATGCTACCCCCCAGATTTTTAGGGGTTTCTACGCCCATACTGGTGTGTGTGTTTAGTCATCTGTTTCCTGGCACTTTACTTTCTGTAGGAATAAACTATGTATACTTGAACTATGTAATTTTTACTTATCCCGAGAGAAAACGCTTTTTTTTGTTTTAGTGTACTTATTACTCAGGAAAAGATGGGCTGATTCTGTGGTGCAATGAGCCACTTGACTACACTTGCCCCCCAGGCCTTTGGCTGCCAGGCCTCCCCTGTACCCCCCACACCTTTTCTTGTTGCTTAAAATAATTTTCTGCCTAGTCATGGTGGGCTGTCTGTCAGGGAATGATTGACAGCCTGAGCTAGTGGTTAACCCTCGGCCTAAGTGCAGGACACTCCTTGGGCTTGTGCCTGAGTGAATCCAGCCGTGACAAGGGCTGCTGTGCATGGGACGCCGGTGGTCATTACAGTGTTACGGTTTTATGCCTGTGCCAGCTGGTTTGGCGTAGTTTATGGTTATCAGGTGGTTGTTTCAACAAATAACACTTTATAGTTATATTTCAGTGCTTGCAGGTGCTTATAAGTGGGTCATGTGCTGCGGCACGTGCATTGCCATATTGTTTCATGTTTTCATGTGTTTTCAAATATTGTATTTTGTATTATAATAAAGGTTTTTTATATCTGTGTCACGGTGTGGAAGGCGAAAAGCGGCCTAATTTATAGTAAAGCATTGTTAAAATGACTATTGTGTTTTGTTTCTTCATTTGGGGGGGGCAAAAGAGGGCGCCATTGGCGCTACCTCAGTCATGATTGTAACATGTGACTACAAAAGGACATCCTTACTGGCAGATCCCATCACATGACAGGAAGCTCAGTCTGCCACCACTGATCATTCTCCAGCACTGAAGTCTCTCTGTATCTCTGCTGCAGAAGAGGGAATTCATGCATCAAGTGGCCCCACCTGGGCCCCCACATCACTCAGCACAACATGTACTGGATTCCTGCTGTGCAATGATGGCAACAATATAAATTGCACTGCATCAAGAAAGTAGCAAAATGCCCCATTTACCCCGCTGTTAATCCGCCCCTGAATATACTACAGGAACATATTCACACACATGATGTATACACACGCTACCCCTCACACGCTGTGCATTCACTTCCCTTCATACATGCACATGTTCTCTCTTACACACACACAAACATACATACATACACATCTATACATACCACAATGGGTACAATTTCTGGCACCCCTGAATTCTGACCCCACACCCCAACCCAGTAGGTTCTATTTTTTTTAAACTTCTATATAAATAATAGGTTTGCTTTTCGAGATCATTTCTCTATGTCAGCTCCAGATGACTTCCCTTTGGGATTAAATGCGCTTTTTGTAACGACACCGTAACAGACCCATTCTGGATAATTACTGGAAAATGTGTTGCCTATTGCGCTAATTACATAACGTTACTTTGTCGCATTCAGCAGGGGAATTTTTAACTCAATGATTGCTAAAAATATTTACTTAAAATTGTGTATGCTGGTCTGTAATTGTAATAGCGATCAAAGCACTTGACCGGTTCAAATTATCCCCAGTAGAAAGCAGATAACCCGGGGTATTTCACTGGCTAATTATTCATTTTATGCATTTTTTTCACAAACGCTTCCATTTGTTGAGGATTTTTTTTTTCCACGTTGAACCAAGCTGTATTAAAATGTACCCAAATTTGTTCGAAAATTTGATTACGAAAATACATCAAGATTTTTTTTATCTGACAAGAATACGTAACACTTAAAAAGCTATGAATTTTATTAAATTACGTTTTTATATTTGTATTTTTTAACCTCTAAAAGCCCATAGGATGTGTTATTACATCAAATAGAAAATGGTCTTGGTGGCCACTATGATGTAATACATAGCTGATATACGTGAGATCTGCAGAAGTTGAAATACATTTTTAATTTCACATTTATTTTTTTTTGCAATTTTTTCAACTTTTTTTTGTAATAGAACAGTTAAAAAAAATCCAAAATAAAATAAATGTAAAATTAAAAATGTATTTCAACTTCTGCAGCTTTATAATCCTTCACCTTTATGCTTAAAGCTAAAAAGAACTTGAAATTTTATATTCTTGAGTCTTATATCAACAGAGGTTTTATTTGTCATAAAAAATATCTGAAATACAAATATATTCGCAATACTCAACAAAAACAGTGTATATGTTTAACCCCTGCATGGCAAAGGGAATTTTGTACCCTGAAGAGTGGAGCTTTTTTTTTTGTTGCTGATTTTACTTTTATATTAGCACTAATATATAGAAAGGTGGCGAAAAAAATTGGAAAAAACAAGTTATTTTGACAATTTTGCTTGTGATTTGCTTTATTGGATATATGTGCAACATACCTGGCTACACCCCACATGCATAGGTTTTTTTAATGTATTTTTTTAGCCATGTTCTTTTTCTCTCATCAGAGAGCGGTGCAATGTGACTAGTGATTCTGCTGAGGTCATTGTAGAACACGGTGATCTTTCTATCTAGCACATGTCCCCTTTGTCATTATTTAATAATTGAAATAAAAAAAATATTAACTTTTCTTTTATAGTATATTTTATTTTTTTTCCCTCTTCTGTGCGCGATCGAATCCTCAGAGACCCCAGCGCAGAGACACCTGCAGAGTCTTTACTACATTGATTGATGCAACTGTTAACGTTGACATATCAAGGAAGGCCCCAAAATTCTATTAGAACTTTAAAAAGCTGCATGGGGTAACAAAGCTATTAACAAAAATCCTCAGAACAAAATCCTCATGCTACTATAGGGTTGAGGCGATGGTCCTTCATCGCGTGTTCATTTTTGAGAATGCAAACTCGTCGTCAACGTCTTCCCAATGATCTGCCTAATTTCACGGTTCCTCAGACAGTATATAATGGGGTTGGCCATGTGTGGTATATAGGTGTAGAGACAAAGAATTAAAACACTCATGTCCAGACTAAAGACTAGGTTGAACTGATATGCTGCGTATATGAACACCCGGGGGCCGTAGTACATGGCGATGATGAATAAATGAGTGGTACAGGTATAAAACGCTTTCTGCCAGTTGTTATCTCGAGAGGATGAAGCGATTGTCGCGATGATGACTATGTAAGACAGTATGATGAGGAACATCGGCAAGAGAAGAATGACCATGGCGACATTGAATGACGTCACCCGGAGTAAACTAATGTCTCCGCAGGTCAGGATCATGACGGCCATGTTGACGCAGAAACAATTGTTGATTTTTCTCGAATTACAATATGGAAACTGGGAATGCCAGGTAGCATTGATTGAAGAGTAGATGGAGGCAAGTATCCAGAGGACGAAGCATATACACATGGTCAATCTATTGGTGATTATCGAAGAATATCTCAATGGTTTGCAAATGGCAACGTAACGATCGAAAGCCATTAGCATGATGATGAAGGAATCGAGGGCGCCCAAGTAATGGACGCAGAAGAGCTGGAACATGCACCCGGCAAAACTTATGGATCCATCGCCAAACCAGTACTTGGCGATAATTTTCGGCAACGTTATGGTGTCGAACAGCAAATCAGAAAGAGCCAGGTTGGCGATGATGATATACATGGGATGCTGTAATGTCTTCTTCCACATTACGATCCCGATGACAGCAGAGTTCGCAACCAGAGACACCATGTAGACTAAGAACAAAATGATGGAGACCAAGATATGGTAATTGGGAGGGAGGCCTGGAAAGCCAATAAGCTCAAACACAACAACATCAGAATTATTAGCCATTGGACGAAAAGAAATAATCCTGGAAAGAAAATAAAAATAGGTTAAAACAAAGAAATATTTATTGTTCTGGTAATTCGGAGGTATAAGGGATTTGCGTAAAAGAGGATTTGGGGGAGGCAAGAAAGAGAGTTTAGTCGGGTGTATAAGATATTTCACAGATTCAATATGTTTATAAAAGATTAATCAGTGTTTGGATCCAGTCCTCATAAATCACCATTCTCCGATTGTCTTTCCTTTTCTCCTTTCCTGATTCTATTATCAAATTGGTAGAAAGGTGGAGAGGTGAAGAAAAAAGGAAGGAAAACAGGGGAAAGAAAAATGTGGATATTTCATAGAATAAGAATGATGAAATGATAACACTGTTTGAAATTCATATATACTGAATAGTATAAAATCAATATCGCTGATGATAAATATTCTTGAAATTATGTGGGAGAAAATCTCTGTTTATGTAGTTCTATACAGTGTTTTTATGTCTAAATTGAATTACTTATTATATGTATCTGGAATGTATCCTAATAAAAGAAATATTGAATAAAAAAAAAAGAGATGATTTTGGGGGAAAGTTTGAAATTTGATTTTATCACCATAGTGTCTAATGCTATGTTCTGGCTAATCGGACTATTCCATTGGTTACTATGGCGACCACATTTCAAACACAAGGATAATTTTTTAAAATATATATAACCCACAAAGCTCATATTTGAATCAAGTGGCCATACTTATTCCACTCAGTCTGAACACTGATTTCTTTTTTAACACTTGTCTAGCCTGTATTTTTTTAAGACCTCAGGAATATGAGGGCGTTTAATATTCCGCACCCATTATCTAACATAAGAGGGCTAGAGGTTTAGACATAATGTTAGGCACTTTTACTTTAACGAGATGGTGGTAGATAAGTGGAACAGCCTCCCAGCAGAAGTGTTAAAAGTTATTAAAAACATACTAAAATACCAAACAATCTCATCATGTACTGACTGTAGAGAGAGATCCAAGAAAGGATAGGGTACAAAAATGTAAATACAGAACTGGAGTTAATCAAAGTTCAGAAGGGAATTATATTTTCCCGGGCTTAAAGCAAGGGGGGGGTCATTGGATTTATATGTAAGTTCTTCTTCACTGAGAAGGTGGAGGATAAATGGAACAGCCACACAGCAGAAATGGTAGAGGTTAATATAGCGAGGGATTTAAGCGTACAAGGAATAGATATAAGGCTATTCTGGAAAGCTGAAGGTTTTTACAGCAGAAAAAGTAAAAGTGAGAATAAACTTCATACATTCCATCTCAGCCTCTGAGCCTTTAGTGTTAGATTCCGGTCTCTTGTTGTAACTTTTCTCCTCCTTTGAAATAAACTTCCCTCCTGTACTTTATTAAATCCTTTTATGTATTTAAATGTTTCTATCCTACCCCCCTCTCTCTTCTCTCCTCCATGCTGGTGATTAAGGTACCTTAGTCTCTCCCGATAATCATTTTAACTGTGAAAAAGTGAACGGTTTACTAACTAATAAAATGACCGGTATATTAAATATTACTCAGTACACATTCTAATGGAGAATTACGCGGTACGATTTATTTATTCTGATCTAGGAGGTCAGGCATCATTACAAAATGATTATACGAGGCAAGGCATGTCGCCAAAATGGGGATTTCCCAAAAAATTAATGATTCTATATGTACGCCGGGACGTTTTCCATTAAACATCAAATTCCACGTCTTTTCTATTTCTAAACTCTTTTATATACAAATATATTATACATAAAACACGGAAAATAGAAGTACTCACAGACTGACCCCGAACAACGTCTTCAAGCCGCGTGTAGGTGTTCGTTGCTCTCTCTCACTGTATTTATAGGAAATTTCACCCCGAAGACAAAGTCTCCCGGGGCAGAAATGTGCTAGTGTAACCCAACGTTCACACAAACTAACACTACTAACACTACTTTAATTAATGCACTGGGAGCTGTAAACTGTCAATGTCAGAAATAAGAACTTTCTAAGTAAGTTAAACCTTCATAATATTATCATTTTAGTAGCCAATCCCGGTAGGCTGTCCATTCACCTCCGAGGCCTTGGGGTATGTGCCCCATACCCCAAGGCACTAAAAGTCTGAAAACCAAAAATGTATCTTAAAATTAAGATAAAGGGCCCGTCCTTGTCGAGACTCTGTGAATGGCTTCTAAGCAGTAATGTATTTCCTTTCGCTTCCGCCCTAGGCCTGACCCAAGGAAGAGCCCCCAGCCGTCCCTCTACAGGCACCATCCTCGCGGCAGAGCCCTGGTATTTGACATGCCCAGTGATTTAAATGCATGAAGCACCTTTTAAAGCTGTGCATGGCGGGTAAAGTAATGTAGACAAGAGGGCGATTTGCCCCACAGGCAGGAGGACGGCCTCAGCCCTGGATCTGCCTCCCCAGGCCTGGTCCTAGTCTAGGCCTAAATACATCTCTGCCTCTGAGACACTACCCTACAAATCTAAAATTTTTAATATTTAGTTTATTTAGTAATCGTTCTTTGTGCATTCAAATTCGACCAAATTGCAAATGTTCCAAATTTTTGTAAAAACGAGACCTGACCCCCCATGAAATGGATAAAACAAAGCAAAAAATAGAATTTTCAACTGAAATTTGTGGCTCCGCATTCTCTCTCACACTTGCATTCGCTTTCTCTCATCCCTGCCTTCTCTGCCGACCACTTCCTCTTCCACCTCTTTTTCTCCTTCATCTTCTATCTTCTCCCTTCTATCTTGAATCTGCTATCTTCTTTCTTTGTCCGCATCTCCGTGGATATAGCCCGTAACCCGACGTGAACTTGCTGAGGACGTCACCAAAAGGGCCAACTGAGGGCCGGATGGTGGTGCCGCCGTAATGCCCTCAGTTCATATTGCGTACAGGTGGCATTGGTCCCTGACAACGTGCCTTGAATCTACATTAAATGGCCACGTGGCTGCCCATTTAAGTGGCCGATTCGGCTGCTTCAGGGCCCTCTTTAATGCCGGGCAAAAGCCCACGGTGGGCCGGCCAGTCCGTGGGCCGGAACACCGGGATGCCATTGCAGCCGATGCGGCTGCAAGTTTTAAAACGGCGGTAAGACATGCCGACGTGCCCTGTTCTGTGTGACTCCGCCCCCTTGAGTGATGGGCCGCTGTTTTTTTAATATATTTAATGTACATTATTTTTACCAGTGTTTCAAGTGATATATTATTGTACTTGTTTGCAAAAAAGATGGGGAGAAAGTGAAGTAGGGGATAGTGAGGAAAGAGGTATCTGATGGGGAAAAAGAAGAGGGGTATCTGATAGGGAAAAATGCTACCCCCAGATTTTTAGGGGTTCCTACGCCCATGCTGGTGAGTGTGTGTATTTAGTCATCTGTTTCCTGGCACTTTACTTTCTGTATGAGTAAATTGAACTACCGTATTTGCTCGATTATAAGACGAGGTTTTTTTCAGAGCAAATGCTCTGAAAAATACCCCTCGTCTTGTAATCGGGGTCGTCTTCTAATCAGACCTCAAATAGAGGTCTGATTAGGAGACTAAGATCCAGATCCCCCGCACCGCTGCAGGGGACCTGGACCTCCTTCCCC
>VKOC01008183.1:0-17123 GCA_009364415.1 Spea multiplicata | reverse complement strand
GATCTTACGCGGGCCGCACCTCTCGCCCCTGCCTTATTTAAAAAAAAACAAAAACAGAAAAAAGATTTCGGGCGGCCCTTGGCTTGGGCCCCCCTGCTGCCGGGGCCCGGTCGCAGTCGCGACCCCGGTAGTTCCGCCACTGGTGGGGGATTATTTTGACTTTGTGCACGTGTACCTAGAAGAACTGATGCTGTTTTAAAGGCAAAGGGTGATAACACCAAATATTGACTTCATTTAGATTTTTCTCGTTCAGCATTGTATTTTGTTAAAAACAAAAATATAATAATATGTCAAATTTTCTAATTGTAGTGATCATGGGGAATTAAGGAATATTACATAATTTGCCCTGCTAAGTCTATGAAGGAGGCAAGTATGGAATGTGAGAAACTGAAAACATTTAATAGACATAATAATTAATCTTTAAATAATCTTATATTTTCCTCGTACTGATATTTTATTTATACAAGTTTAGCCACTCACATCCAAAGTGCCACAAATAGTTGCCTGTTTATGGTTAAAAGAAAAGGGTATTTGGCAAATAAACATTGTTCTAAGGCTCAATTAAGGAACAAGCCCACCTGATATATTTCATTTGAACCGCTGAATGGAAAAGTACCCATGGTGATATGATGTCCCCCTTACCGATAAGAGCAAGCAATATAGCTCAGACAGATGACTTTATACCAATACATGTGCAGTGACCCATGAGGGGTGGATGCTTTGCAACCTTTTTACAAGATCATTCAGAATGAATGGATTCAATTCATAATAATGGGAAGGGGAATTGCATTGGCACCTGGGAATAGTCTAGATCATCTGCCACCAACCGGAAGAAAATAAGGTTTTGTGCTACTAATGAGAATACGCAATCCTGTAGTCACCTAGCTTGAAAAAAAACATTAAACTATTCCTTAGTACAATAGATACTGGGAAGACATTTCAGGGAAATGTATCAAAATCTCCCAGAATAACAAAAGGCAATATACGGATTATAAAAATATTTAATTTGTTGTAAAAATGAATGGAAATGTTTGCTTTGGATCAAATATTTTATTATTCTATGAGACAAGGTCTTATTGGGCATAAAATGATTCCGAATGCAGCATTTGATTCATTGTCAGTGTAATAAACATATAAAGCTTTTTCACGGCAATGAGAAGGCCACAGTTTTACAATTCTAAAACATCTGATGTCCTATCCTTGCTGCGATTGTTATTTTAAAAGGTCACTCTGAATACAGACAACACTTGGCATTCTTCTTAGGACATTCATACAGACATACAGTCAGTACAATGCCGGCTAACTGCTCCGTTTAGTGGGTACCTCTTGTATTGTGGATTGGAAAAGTCAAATTAGTTCTGGGTCAGTATATAAGGTAATGAAAGTTTTATAAACAAAGAAATGAAAGAAACAAAGGTTAAAGGTTAAAACATATCTTTTCTTTTGAGCAGTATAACCTTTAAGCTAAAAGCCTTCAGCTCCATCTGGAAAGATACTATAAAGAGTGTACTCAAGTTACTGTTATAGTTGTCCAGGAATACATTCTAATTTTAGTAACAGGCCCTAAAGGAAACAAATCTCAAGTTATAAACATAACAAATGGTAAATTATTGAGATCCTAAGGCCAATTGAAACTAAAATTCATCAAAAAACCTCCTGTGTATATAGTGACAAAAAAAAAATTGTGTCGAGGACCCTCCCTATGTACATACCTTGTTTTGCATCTGAACGGATCGCACTATTACAGTGTAAACTACTTACTTGCCTGTTTTGTAGGCTCTTATAACAACCCTTGTAGAGTGTCTTTGTGCATATTCACACACCCTAGTCTTTTTTATCCCATTAATATCAATTTCTTATTCTCCCCTGTCTTTTATACGGTACAATGGAAAAAAAATCAGATCTTTCTGGTTTCTTGTTTTTTACAATCTAACAGTGTAATGGATGGTCGATTGGGTCCTTTTTTGACAGACAACTTCAGGACTGTAGCAAAGGTGAGGTGAGAGAGGCACTCGCCTCCAGCATAACTGCGAGAGGGGGCGCAGCCGCCCGATCAGCAGCCTGCAGGACTGGTTGGGGAGATCACAGACCTCCCTAACCAGCCCAACATTAAGGTGGCACATGTGAGTGTGCTCCTTGTCACCATAGGCATCACTACAAGAGGGCAAGTGGGGCAACTCCCCCCCTAGAGTATTCCTTGCCACCCTTTTTGCCCCCACCAAATCTGGAACCCCCTGCTGCAGGACCAATTGGCACATTGCCATCTAAACGCATGGACAGACTGAGCAGTTGTCCAAGGGCCCTGCATTTTAGGGGCCCGTGGTGAATCACGTGGTGCCAGCAAGCAGTAGCATATCTATAGGGTAGGGGGCGAGCGGAGTAGCTGCCTTCCCTGGGCTGGTCTTCAGGGGAGTGCTGAGGCAGCTAAAAGATTGTAATCTCCCCAACCAGCCCTGATTATCGGGCAGTGCACACCCAGGCAGCATACACGCTGGTCCAGGTAGGAGGTGTTTGATGAGCAGGACACAATCCCCCTATACCTGGCCTAACATTAGGGGGCAAGAGGTCTGTCACTTCAGACCTCGACTTCCGTGCTCCTTAATCACTATGCGCCAGCAAATGATGCCAAGCGCTGGGATATGACGTTATACCCCCCCACGCTCTGCATCAATAGTGATTAGGCAGCCCTAAAGCAGAGGTGTGAAATGACAGACCTCACGCTCCCACTACAGGATGGAGGATGAGAACAATACAGATGGGGAGAAAAGGTGTCCCGACAACCTCCTGAGGCTGAGGACACATGGGAGGCACTGGTGGATTCCTGGGGATACTCCTTACCTGCCTGCCCAGTCCCCTCTTATGTCTAAGTAACCCTGTGCTCACTGGAGGGCACAGGGTGAATGGGAAACCCTGTCTGGTGTGCCCTAACCAGACTCCCATGAATGAACCGATATGGGGGCTCTACAAGCCAGGAAACACTCAATGCGCCTGAACAGGACCTAGGCGCAAATTCATGGAATCTCCACTGACAATTTGAGCTACAGACACCCTTTGTCCCATCATGTCGCTTTTTTGAGGCTACATTAAGCTTGTGGTGGGCAAAACTTGGTGGTTCTTACAGAGAGGGAGGTTGTTTGGGAACCCTGTTTCTATTACCAATCTGTAGGACTAGGGTTTACCCAGTCACAGCTATGGCACTGCTACCGCATGGACTATTCCCAAGGAAATTTCCGACGCTGCTGCTTAGGGTCCCAACCTTTGGATCCCGTCACTTTTTGGACCACAACATCTTCGGACCCTGAGCTCTCCATTGGGACCCCGGAATTAATGTTCCCCTGCCAGGGTGTTTGGTAGTTAATGGGATTATACCCCTAATCCTATCATGTCTTGTGTAGAGATATCTGTGCTGTCTAAACTGAGTTCTGCTTGTACCTTACACTAAGTCTTGGCTAGTGCTTGGGGAATATGAAGGATAAATCCCTTGAACAACTGAGCTTTCAGAGGCAAGGAAGGTCTCTACGGCAGAACTACTTAGACCGAGTACATGTCTCTGTCACAAAGGGGTGTAAGGGCAGTGTATGTGTTTATACTGTATGTGTGGATCTTGACAGTCTATCTATACTATTGTTTTGTGCCAAAAGGGAATAGAATGATTCACTGTAACATACATTTAACCCAGAGACAACATGTTTTGTTTTAAATGAAAGAAAAGTAATAGTGTCCTTCTCTCAGTCCAGCAACTGTGAAAATGTCTGCCATGACCCACGTCTGTGTGTGTAACTCTGTCAGTGTACAGAGTAAGTGTGTGTGGGGACGACAAAGTACAGGGAACTGAGCAGTAAAAACGCTGTACAGAGTAAGGGGCAGAGAAATTATCTCCTGTGTTGGGGTGTAATACACCTTGTGTACTTGGCTAGGCTGCTCCTCCATAAAAAAAATTGCTTTGCATGCTACTTTGTATAGCTTCTTCACTACTCTATCCTGCTAGGCTTTAAACATTTTGGAATATATGTAAAATAAGGGGGCTTATAGAGAATATTCTTGCCTGGGATCCCACTTGGTCTAGGCACCACTAAAACGAAGTTGAATTCAGGAGCATTTGGGGTTGACCAGGATAATGTAATATTGAGTGACTTCACAGTTGTAGCGCGTCTACATTGAACAATAGGCTGTAGCACCATAACTGAGTGGCGTGAGCATGTTTGAATGTGTGTCTGGGTATGATGTGTGTCAAGGGCTGGATCCAGACCCTACGCTAACAGACACTCACACCAACACAACTAGATGCTCAGTACTAACACACACATTCAGAAACTCAACACTAACACACACAAACATACCCAGATACTTAAACTAACACAACCTGTCACACACACACATACTAACATCACCAAAGACACGTGTTTACACTTAAATACCCCCCCCCATACACACACTCACAAACATACCCAGATACACACATACTAAGATACCCAAAGACACATCCTCGGACACTAAAATACTTCCATACACAATAACATACCCTGACAAAGACACACGTTCATACAATAAACTACTCATATACACACACACACTAACATACCCAGGCAGACACAGACTAACATGCATAAAATGATGATATAAGATAGAAGATAAAGAATACAATGCGGAAGAAGATGCAGAAGTGGGCAGCAGAGAAGGTAGGGAAACATTTATAGCGTGTGAGAAAGAGAGTAAACGACGATGAGAGTATGAGTGAATGTGGGCACACAATTTAAAGTATACAGCCTTACTTAACATATTGAAAGGTTAAACACATGATTCCTTTCCTCTGATACAATGCTATACAGAGATTGTTAGGCGAATAATGTTAGGCAATACTACATAAAATAGTTTTATTTCTAAGTAACCCTTAGGAGCCTCAGATGCAATGTTAGCCTTGAAAGGCTAATTCCACCACACTGGTTCCATAATGAAGCCTGCCAAATATAGCATAGATTCACAAAGGACCCATACCATGTACTTTGTCAATGGTCTTCTCAGTGGGATGCTGGTTGGCTCACATATTTCACAGATTTGTGTTCTCTTAAGGGTTTTAGAACATCTATAAATCAGTATTTCACTTTCATTGCTCTTATTCCAGCCAAAAATTGCAAACTATGATATATTTTCCATTGCTCTACAATTAGAAAAGTGTTATAATTCAATACAGCTTGAAATGTGGTAATTACAACTTTTACTATGATATTACGGATTAAAAGTATTATGGTATCCACTGTTTGGTGTTAGTATCAGTATAATATATATATATATATATATCCACATATATATGTTGTAAACTGTTCCAATTACAAACTGCAACTGATAATAATGTGAGCATGCACTTATAAGACCTTATATTTTACTCAACGTACAGATCTGATATAGGAGGTATAAAAACGGCAACATGTTCAAAATACAAGGTAAGGGTTACCACCCTCAGACCTAGTGGTAGTGACAAATTCACCTGGGAATAGCTCCCAGTCCATGTTGCCCATCTGACTTCTATGAAAATCACAGGGAATTGACATTTTATGCATACAAAGCTGGTTGATCATTGGTTAGAATGTTGTGTGTCAGACGCCTGCTGGAATTCCTATTTCAGAGTCTATGCTTCCAGGCATCATGCATTCACCATCGTAAATTTAGGATCGGGGCAGCCAAATGCGGCCCACCGGACTTTGAGGTCTCCCGCATGAGATTTCCCGGTGGGCCGGCCAGTCCATATGCTGGCACACAGAGATGCCATTGCAGCAGCGAGTTGCAAAGCGGCTGACTCCACCAACCGCTTAATGATTTTGAAGCGGACGGCGAATAGGCACCATGCCCCCCCAGTGAGGCTCTTCGCCCCGCCCCTTTGAAGACGCAATGTGAAGCTCAAGGGGGACCGGCTTACACGAAAGATTTCCTTGTGACAGGGAGAAGAGCATGTTGGAGGAGAGCAGTCTGCAGGAGAAGGAAGCCAGCAAAAAAATATTTTTTTTTAAAAAAAAATACTTTGGGTCATAGATGGAAGGGGACCCATATTCAAAGGGGGGCTGCCTTGAGCAACAATTAAATAATACAAAAAGGGGACGGCTGAGGGTTATAAGCACAAAACAGGGTGGTTGGGGCATCACATGAATCAATACAAAAAGGGGGGGTGGCTGTTTACAATACACATGTATGGGGGGCATTACATTAAACAGTACAAAAGGGGTGGGGGCATCAATACACAAGGGAGAGAGGCAGGCTGGGGGCATTACATAAAAATCAATATACAAGGGTGTGGGGGCATAAATGCACAAATGAGTTGGATGAGGGCACAAATATACATGGGGCAATACACAAGGGTGTGGGGGGTACATTAATATTAAAGGGGGGCCTGGCTGGGGCATCAATACACAAGGAGGCAAACACACAAGCAACAAACCAGTGTGAAAAGCATTTTTTATGCTTTGTCTAACCTAACCCATCCTGATGCGGGTGTCAGTGTGGCAGAGCCTGTACTGGTTTGTGTGTTTGAGTATCGGTATGTGTGTTTGAGTGTCGGTGTGGCAGAGCCTGTCCTGGTGTCTGTGTTTGGGTGTCGGTGTGGCACAGCCTTTTCCGTTGTGTGTGTTTGGCTGTTGGTGTGACAGAGCCTTTCCTGGTGTGTGTGTTTGGGTGTCGGTGTGGCAGAGCCTGTCCTGGTGTGTGTGTTTGGTCATCTGTTTCCTGGTACTTTACTTACTGTAGAAATAAATAGAACTATGTAATTTCTGTTTATCCAGAGATAAAATGCCCTCCTGAATTGGTAGTCACTTCAGAGGACAACATTTTCAATCCCCAGAAATCAGTGAAAGGAAAAGTAAAGGTTTTGTGTTATTTACTTTATTTCAATCTGCATATTTTATCAAAAAGGATCAGCGGCACTAAATTGTGACTTCAGGCGTCCCGTGTATGAAGAGTTTTTTTAGTGTACTGAGGTACTCCCAATCTCATCACATAAGATTCAATCCTATATTATCTGCCGAGCACTGATGTCATCTTTATCCAGTACATATCGATGCTGAGGAGTTAAGATTTTATTTATTTCCATAAAATGGCCACCAAAATCTTCAGCACCATGCCCATGATGCTCTTAATCCAGCCCTGCATCCAGTGTGCATCAGGTTAAATCCAACTTGTACCCACAGTGTGCTCCAGCCTTGTGGTTTTATTTGGCTAAACTTGTTTTAAATGGTTTGTGGATTGACTTTGTTATACTGTTTAAGTAATTTAGTATTGATGGAATGACATATAAAAGTTGATCAAAAAACTGTTTGTCCACTGCTTTTTCATTATCCCAAATTAACCTTGTATTAATATGCATTAGCCTAATGTACAGAGGAGCTTGAACACTCACAACATTTCCTAATATTTGGCTCAATACAATAATACCAATACAATTGTTTATCGTCCCTTGGTTGTAATCTGTTAACTGATGAATATATATAGTCCATTTTTAGAAACCAAAGTATAGCTATTTTGTGTAATAATATTTCCCAGAAGTAAAGAACGTAAGCAATTCTGTTAAAGTACGGATGTATTCATGTGTGCGTGTTATTAAGCAAGGAAGATTCTGACACATCCTTGCTATGGGCCGCCTTATATTCACACTGTCTGTGTGTATGGAGACTGCAATATACACATGTGTATTTGGAATGTTCACAAGCATGTCAATGTTAGGATTTAAAATATTTAATAAAGCAAACAAAGGAAGCACTTAAACCAGATCCCCTTGCTCACTATACCTAGAGTATTATCAAACACCTCACTGATGACAACCAGGAGATACCTTATTGGTATTCTGTTATTCTTCCTATGATTGCACAAACTGTGTTGGTAGCATGTGAGCCAATAATTTTGCACCTTTTCTCTTTGGAATGAGTTGGGATCTCAACTGCGAGCCAGGCAAGCCAGGCCTTCCAACATCGGTGCACTCCCAAAGCTCCTTGCTGAATGAGCACAAAATCCCACAGACACACACAATCTTGTGGAAAGCCTCCCCAGAAGAGTGGAGGTTGTTATAGCTGCAAAGAGGGGGGCAACTTTATATTAATGCCTACAAACTTAGAATGGGATGTCCAAAAAGCTCATATAGGTGCTCGATGGTCAGGTATCCACATAGTCATGGTAATATATTGTATCATGTTACTTTAATATCTACTCCATGTTTAGAAAGTGAACTATCAACACTTATTAAAAATATATTTATTCTTCATGTTAAAATTTAATATTAGTGTAAATGATATGGAATCCATCTTTGTTATAGCAGGGGAGGAAATCCTGTAAAAGGACAGTGAAATATCTGCTACAGTCACCATTTTGAGAGGGCAGTGTGAGTTAAACAGATAAGTAATAACAGTATTTTAAGTGATAGGGGGAGCAAGATAAAGCTAGAAAAAGCACAATGCAAGATAGTGGATAGTGTATGGTTTAGAATGGCACAGATTAAAATAGGTTACCCTTGTGTCTGTGTTTTCAGGAGACAGTGCCTGAGACCTCTGACAGTTACAGACCACTAGAATGAGTGCTATAGGAGATAGCTGAAATGAATGGAAACTATGCTAAAACAATAATTGCCAAATATCTGGAAGCTGTCACGCACAGCAAGGTTGGAAACACTGATGCAGGTAGAACACAGGTAGCAGACAGGTTCAAGGTCAAGCCGAGGTTGGGGTACCAGAGGTCAGAATAAACGATAAGCACGCATGGGTGAGGAATCCAGAGGTCAGAATAACAGGAACAAGCCAAGGTCAAACACTAAGATGAAAACCAAAACATGCACTGAGGAGTAGCACTATGAAACATACGCACAGCCATTAGAGGAATGAGAAATGACTAGGCACCAATGGGAGGTTTTGGTACCAAAATATGAAAAGTCTGACAGCCAAAATATGAAATCTGGCAGCCATCTTGAGTGTGGCAAGACCTTAACCTATAAGTATAGGTGCCTGCAGTTCTTTGTCTTGCCAAGATGGAGGTCGTCCTCTTCTGCATGCCGGCTGCGGCTGTTGGTTGCCGGAGGGGGGTCTCCCTCTCCTCCGTGGCGGCTGTGGTTGCTGATTGATGGAGGGAGGTCACTCTCTCCTTGTTACCGGCAGTTGAGGCTCCGTGGCAGGTGCTGCTGGTTCAGGTAGGTAACAAAAATCTCAAGGTAGCAGTGTGGACAACTTGGCCCTAGGTTACAATAGTGGAGTCTCCGGAGGGCAGCCATAACCCCTCACTGGTAATAGTAGGGGAATACATGGCTGACACACTCAGAGGTAATATGTGCAAATTTTGCTTGTGGGGACCCAGTCACAAGCAGGTTTAGATGTAAAGTAAGAAAACATTATTTTACTGACACAGTGGTAGGAAAATGGTACAGCCTCCCATGAGAATAGGTAGAGGATAGTACAGAAAGGTAATTAAAATACGCGTGTGATAGGCATAAAGCTATCCTGAATTTAATGTAAGCCCAAATACTGATTAAGGTCTGAATCTATATCAGACAAAATAAGCATATAGGAATAAGAGATGAAGATTAGGGCTTATTTTATACTTTGGGGTCTCCATTGGGTGGAGAAGCATGTTTCTGTCTTAAATATAGTAGGATTGCCTCCATAACTATTATTTTGTCAGTGACTCCTCTCTAGCATGTATAATCCTACCCTAACTGAATTAGCATTTTTTCCATTTATTGATACTGTTACCCTGGGGCAACAAAGGAGTTTGCTAACAAAAAAAGTGAATTCTAGATGAAAAATTTGCTCACCACATTAACTATGCATTATGAAACCTGCTGGCATCCACCTGCATAATTTATAGTTAATATGAGATTACATTTTTATTTCATTGCAGCACACCTGTATTTTACAATTTAGGGACCAATTTCTGATGTAATAGCAAATTCATCACATTGCTGAATTCACGCTTTTTACCCATGAAATATGTTTGTTTTTTCATGTAATGTATCCTGTAGTTTTTGATCATCACTGCATTTTGTGAACATTCACAACAGCATATAGAAAAACATAAAATACACTGTGGTTTTCCAGTGACTGGTACATGGACTAGTAGACAGGATAACAATGTTCGATCAATAGTATTAAATTATTGTAATAGTATAATAATAATAGTATTATAATAGTTAAATAGTATTGTTGATGCACTGTATTGGGCACAGAACATATTGAATGTGTGCATTAAATCATATCTGCTGTGACACACATTTATGCCACATTTTGGTCTATCTAGAAAGTACATTAGATTCTGATTGAAATAACATGAAATACTGTAGTAGTCAAATATTAGGTGATGTAGCTATATATTACAGTATTTCCGTTTAAGTAACCTTAAAGCTTCATCATTTACATAAACATGATTTGCACCATTTCCTTTCTGTCTCGCCTCATAATTTGTATGACCTGACAAGGTAGCTCATTAAATGTGCAGAGCCACATTAATCAGCAAACAACATAATTATAAGCTATGTAAATATAACTATATACCAGCCTCATAGAATACAATACAGCTGTGGAGATTAATCAATATGCCTTTTAACCCTCTAAATGCCACTGTGCCCCATGATACGCCTTTTAACCCTCTATATGCCACTGTGCCCCATAATATGCCTTTTGACCCCCTATGTGTCACTCTGCCTCCAGAATTGCCTTATACCCCTGTATGCCACTTTGACATTTAGGGGGTTAAAAGGCATATTATGGGGCAGAGTGGCATATAGAGGGTTAAAAGGCATTTCTGGAGACAGAGAATCATGTAGAGCTCTACACGCTGCCCGGACTAAGCAACGGGGACTCAGAAGCACCGGTAAGTTGGGGGGGGCATAACACAGGAGGATCCAGGTCCCCTGCATCTCTGCAGCGGATCTGGATCTTAGTCTCATAGTCAGACCTATTTGAGGTCTGATTATAAGACGACCCCGATTATAAGACGAGGGGTATTTTTCAGAGCATTTGCTCTGGAAAAAAACCTTGTCTTATAATCGAGCAAATGCAGTAATAGCTCTAAGTATGAGTGACATATTCTGGCTTGGGCCAACTAGTCATGCCTTTGGTGGAAAATACCCTGTCACAAAACTGGGGGCAGATCATCCTCAGGCCTCCCTGTGTCTTCCTGCTCAATCGGCACGTTACAAGAGAGATTTCTGACCTCCCCAACTGGCCTCTACTCACTATGGAAGTTGTGTTGCGCTAGCACAGCCTCCATAAACTGCATTAAAAGGCCCTGTCCACAGATTGCCAAAATATGACAGTGGAGGGGATGGCTGGGGGCAAATATACCGCTGCTGAATACAAATATGTTATAATACTGTTCAATATTAAATATTTAATTATTAAAGCTTAGCACACATCATACCTCAATAACATAATTTGATGAAGCATCTCATAAAAGTGAAATATTCACTTTCTATTGTCTCATAGACAGCATTTAAATGAGATCAGTTGCCACCAGCCCCAACTTGATGTTATAGGTCGGTTGAAGTAAATCATTCAGAAACAACAAGAAGTGAGTCCAATTAGCACTTCCCATGCTGCCACGAAATGAGTTAAAATAGTAAAAGCATATATAGTATATATATATATATATATATACATATATAATTTATTTATTTTTTAAATTTCTTTCTTTTTTTTTACTGACTCTTCACATAGAATGCTAAAGTAATGGAAACCACAGCATAACCTATTTTCCGCCATTTTTTAACACATAAGATGTTCTGAATGGATCTGTCTATATTGTCCTACAAATCTATTCAATCTAATCTATTTACATCTCAGTTTAGTCACAATGTCCCCTACATACAAACATTTCTATAAAACCACCACCTGCTATGCAAAGTAGCATTCTGGTTTTATTTCACTGTTATGCAAAACAATTGAGACACCGACTCAGTCTACAGGCAAAAATAAAAAGACTACAAAAGCCAAGTGAGTCTGCATCATGTCTGTAAAGAGTCTGCAAATAATTCATAATCAGGCTGCCTATTAAAAAACCATCAGTTTAAAATGTGTACACTTTCAAGCGGGGAATGTGAACGAGTAGGTACTTGCCCTGATTTTACAAAGCTCTATCCTTTCTGGAGGTTTCTTCCTCTCCATTAAGCAGATGTGTCTTTAGTACTTCATACTACCATGTGTAATTTTATTTTTCCCTTCATTGACCTTATTCCTTCCTTATTAACTTTCTTTGCCTATCTGCATTGTGCAAAGCAAAAGAGGACAGGTCTCAGTGGCTGGAAGTAAAAATGTGTTAATGTACCTTTACGCAACTTATATTTGTCTTTATTAATGTATTCATACATAAGCCACATATCATGGGTTGAGTCATTAGACATGAAAAAACAGAGAACAAATGCCTTATTTCTTTGGTTGGTGATATCTTCAATGTGTGGTGGTTTAGACTAGTGACCGCTCATCAGATATGCCAGTCACTCTAAAAGTCATAAAAAGCATGTTTCAAGATAACACAATTTAAAGACAAACATCAAAGCCATGACAACTGAAATTAAGAGCGAACAGTGAATTTACAGACCGCCTAGAACTGGAGGCACAAGAAGAAGAGAGCCATTTGTTTTAATTCAGGATACAGAAATAATTTGTCATGCGGGGTATCCCATGGAATGCCACTGAACTGTAAATTGTGCCATAACCGTAAGAATAAATAAATAAAAGAAAAGTTAGAAAAATCTCTTATATCTGTATATCTTTTAATAATATAATTTTATGATGTTCAAAAGTTTTTTTTAGGTGATATTTCCTATTACTATAAACAAAGTAAAGATATCCTGACATATTATAAACAAAGGTAACCATTTAGTGTCAGAGACTTGTACATGTTTGAAAAGCTAAAATGTCGCCCTAAGCACAAGCGCTAGACAGCCCCTCTTACTGCCTCCAAAAGGGTTAATAGTTACTTCATGTTCTGCGTAGTTTTGTAAAGGTTTGTAGGAGGTGGTGCTGCTGGTGCAAAGGAGGAGATTAAGCCATCATGAAGTGGAAACATTTCCAATACAGGCACTGAACATATGTTTGAGGGTAGCCCGCGGCGAAAAAGGTTTAAAAAGCCTTTCAACTACAGTCTTTTAAAACAAAAGAAAATTCCTTTTTTTGATATCAGGATGCAGGAATACATACTTTTCCACCTGCACAGCCATCTGGCAGAAACCATTGTGCTTTTGCTTCCTTCAGATAATAGGGAAAGGGTATTTTAAGACCTATAACTTTCTTTCTCCCTAGAAAATACTTTTAACTGTTTCACTGCTTGGGAAAATGGAAAGGGTCCACGCGGTATTCTTCTGTCCTGGATTTAAAATGTTCACTCATATAGTTCATTCGGAAAGTCATTTTTGAAACCATAAATATAAAATAGAAATGAAATTCAACTGTGATAAATCATCAGAAATGCAATATTACTGTTAACAATTGTATAACCTTCTAGGACTACTAAACGTACACCTGGATATATAGCAATATTATATTTTTATTGTTTTAGAATTATATCCCGTAACATAGATGTCTGAATATGATTTAAAAGAGATAACTCACGGTTGTTGATACTGAGAAAAAATGTCTTGAACTGGGACAGGCTACCAATTTCCACTGCAGGGGAAGCTATGTCAAATGGCTTAAAATATATTGTTCACATTTGTTTCACACATACTATTCCAAAAAGCTAATGAGATACTAGTCAATAAGGATGTGACATCTATGAAATTGCTTCATTTCTTACTATAAATCTGCAAGACAAAAATATATTGCCAGTGGTCATATTCTTCAAATCATAGCAGCCATCCTGCACTTATAGCCAGCCCCACTTTGTGGGATTGTTGATTTGTGGGCCCAGGGCTAGACACCTCATCCCCCAACTGAAATTACACACACTCTGACACTATGAGTTAGCCACATTTTAATATGTATTGGGAAAACAGATGAATAATCAAATCAATCACAACAATAAAGTCATTGCCCACATTCCAACATATTACAAACAGCATCCCTCCTTTCCTCCACAAGTTGCCCATCGTCAGTGACACCACTCTCCTTACATAGAGCAACCCAATAACAACTATAAACCGCCAAGACAGGAGCATACTCTGATGCCCTTGTCCCACATCAAGTTCTGAGCCATTGACCAGCTCAAAACCACCGACACCAAACATAAACCAACCAACTTTCCACTGAAACTTAAAAACAATGGTCCCATCCCTACCTTACTCTTACCAGCCTCACCATGAGCCCAGCCCTTGACCCCTAATACAAAGTACGGTCCCTTCAGCTCTATGATCCAACTCAACAGACTACTTTCGGGGACCTATCAAAGGGGTTGCCCTTACCTCCCTTACTTCCCAGAAACATTGCTAGAGGATCTGGCTACCAGGTAACCTGACCGGCCCCATGATGAGCATAGGGTCTATGCATTAATTATTAACCTTAACTGAAAAAATGTGTCTGCATTTACAAGCTTAAGCTTAATGTGAAAAATTACCATTATTCCATGCTAGGAGTCAATCTGGTTGATTGGAAGTTTACATTTTACAAGTTTATATATATGCTGTCTTCAAACCTGCATCAAAAGCAAATTAGAAATTGTCAACTAGCAAGCACTCATGTCAGCGCAAAGTGATCCTCATTTCCTGTGCTAAGATCACTCTGGGTGAAGTGATGTTCTACTGGGGTGCAATATTGCTCTTCCTTGTGGCTTTTGATAAAGCTTTTGTGCAGGTTTATTCTGAGATGCAGCTTAAGGCCAGTTTCCCCAATGTAGCACCCTTTGTCACGTGCTGAACACTGTATCATGTTCACCACATTTCCAGGAAACACTTTTTCTCAGGTTTGGTGGTTTAAATGCACATATTGGGCTGAGTATGAGGTCCTCTGAGACTACTGACTGTAGGTCTTTAATAATTTTGCGTATTTCCTCTAAAGTTAGGTTGTAGGTAACTACCAGAGGGATCCTGTTGTGTTTTCCTTTTCTTTGTACTGTAGAAGCCTTTCCAATTGTATTCTTAGGGATAGATATTTTTTATGTAGTTTTTTTTCCCTGTACTCTGCCAGTGTGCTCGGGTGTTTGTCTCGGTCCTCTGTGCTAGAGTAAATGTGGTGGTCCAGGAAGCTCACACTATGTTCTGAGAAGTTCATTGTGAGTTTTATTGATAGGTGGAATGCATTGAATCATGAGTCATGGACGTTTAAAAGGTTTTCTTCCTCTAAGAATCTCTGTTCTAAGTCGGCCATGAAAGGATTGGCATATTGTGGTGACATTTATGTGTGACACTGTGAGTCGAGAGGAATTTTATGCAGGTCCCAATGCCATCTTTATGGGGGATGTTACTATATAAATATACATACTGTATATATAACTGAGGAAAGGTATAAGTAAAAAATACTAGACTACTAGACTGTCTAGTAGAATTGTAAACAGAAAGTGTGTCGACTGACACTGTGATGGTAATGAATTTCATTGCAGAATCAAAAAGGCCTTCTGAATGTCATACAAACGGAAAAGGAACGGAAACGGAAAAGTAATACAAAATAATAAAAAAAACTTCTCTGCCCACCATACCAAAAGTATTTAAAAATAATTAAAAACAGTGTAGCGTACATGGGATTTGCTTGATATAAATTCATTTTAGCAGTAACACATCATGTGGAGAAAATGTAATAATGCAATAAATAGAGTTTCCCATTGTATATATTATAGTCCTTATTGTGTTGTACTGTAGATATGCATTTGGTTGTAAAATACCGTATATAATTTGTTTAAAAAAAAACCCTAGTCGTGGTTAAACTGCCTTTATCAGGAGTTAGTATTTAACTTATTGTTGAGTTGCTAATTGGTGGTGGAGTTTAAAGAGTTTCATGCTAATTGTATGCCTTATCTGCAGTCTCCTGTGGCACAGACAAATGTATGCATCTCCAGGGAATAAAGTATGTTAGCAGCATAGTGATAAATAAATAAACATCTCCAAAATAGAATGAACACAGATGGCCACAGGTACATCTCTCTTCAGCCTTTCTCAAATGCTTACTTTTTGAAGAACACATACAAATATTTCAAGGAAATGTGCAATCGTATTGCAAAATCCCTGGCAGTAAAATGTATTTATGCAGATTTGTTTACACTGGGAACAAATAATAATAATAATAATAATAGTCCCACTCACTGATGATGCTTATCTTAGTTAAAAGGGTTGCAGAGCATATCTGCAAGCAAGTTTTCTAATTCATAGAGGGTCTATACCAGGCATGTCCAAAGTCCGTCTCGAGGGCCAATTGCGGCTCGCGTTCCGGACTGATAAGGCCCCCCAGATAAGTTGCCCAAATATAGATCTGTTTTTTTTAATTAAAGGCAGAGTGATTTGTTCAATTGTTTAGATTTGTCATCCAAGTCATAAAATAAAAAATTATGCGCGTTTCAATAAACTTTGCATAAAATAGTTAATTTGCATTTAATTTTAATTTGGTTCAAGAAATTGTCAGGCAAAATGGTCGGCCCTCGCACATGTTCACTTCATCAAATCTGGCACTCTTCGAAAAAAGTTTGGACATGCCTGGTCTATACAGATCCTTTTGAAACCTCTGATAAGCTCCTCCGCTGGCTGACAGGTACTCACAGGCATGGCAATCAGCAATGGAGTCCTGCTTGCTGATCGCTCTGTAATAAGCAGCAGTAGGGATCAAAGTTAAAAGAGGGAGAAATTAAAATCCCAATGACATCATACGTGATTCCATCCATTGAAAGGAGAGATTCCTTAGCTCTTTAAAGACTTCAAAGGGATCCCTTGTCCAAAGTTCAAAAACAATTATATAGCTGCCTTAAAAAAATTAAAAACCCATGCCATGTGGGCTATTTTTTTCTATTCAGGATGTTGCTGGACATAAATTGGGGGTATTTTATTTTTTTATCAGTGGCACCTAACTTGTTAAAGAAATGCTAAGTAAAATTGGGAAAAAAACACTTTCAACATATTATTCACACTTAAGACTATATAATTTGTGTGGGCACGCTCAACATGGAAAAGGGGAATCACGGTTAAACAAACATATGCTAAAATGGCAAATAAGCTCCACACACACACACACACACCGTATTTGCTT
>VKOC01008182.1:0-21124 GCA_009364415.1 Spea multiplicata | reverse complement strand
CAGACCTTAATCAGTCGTTGGTCTCGTCTTAGATTCAGGAGCCATATGCCTATCCCATGCATGTTTAAACCCCATCGCTGTATTACTGTCCTTTCTTAAATCCCTTTATGTATTTAAATGTTTCTATCGCATCTCCTCTCCCTTCTTTCCTCCAAGCCATACATTTATTGTGTTATTGTCGATTACCATATCTACCGGCAATGCTAAGGAATAGCAATTTTAATGCGATTTAAAATATGTTATGCATGAATCGAACTATTCATTAAATATTCCGTTTCATACCTGAAAAGTGTCACTGTTTAGAAGGCATAATCCCTCTGACCCTCCCCCGCAGTCCCTCTTCTCTAGAAGTCACAATAATGTGTAGATAAACAGTTTAAATATAATATGTAAATAACTGTACCAAATTAAACACAATTATCTCCTTTAAATGCATTACCAGGACGACAAGGGGTAACAATGTCTCTTCCACATAAAATTGGGTTAAAGCCCCACCCCTAACCACACCCCCTTAAATATGCCCAAATTACCAAAAGTGCCCACATTTGGTCATTCGAAAAGTCAGGAGATTTTTCTTTTTTTTATTTATTTGCATAAGAAACGTGATGGATGCGTTGTTTGGTTTTTGTTTTGTTTTTACTTAAATTAAAAGCTGTGTTTAATGGCAATGCGAAAATCATATAAAAATGTCTAATTATTTGGTTTTAATATACAGTCAGTGAACTGACAGCCCCTTTAACAGCAAGAATGTGATTCATTTAACCAAAAGAAAACAATATGTATATAAATATGTGATGACTAAGAGTAAAATTCCATGTTTAAATCCTTCCAGCCGCTCTGTGCTATGACCGGACACCACTTCTCCTTTTTCTCCCTGTTGTTGCATAACAAGGTATCAAGATTAGTCAGAAAGTCCCATCCCGCCACCCCCTCTGACAGCTCCACCAATTCAAAGAATTCTTTTTTTGGATACACAGTTAAAGAGAAAGAGAGAGAGATGGAGAAATATAGTGGGTTCGGTATAAAACATACACACAAAATCACACAGCTCTAAGTCTACTTTTACAGCTCTTTGCCATAGAGTGCTCTCCTCCAAATCATTATATCCCTTCCTCGCAGACCAGCCAGCTCTCTACATGTCTTCCCCACAGCTCTCTAACCCAGCTCTCTATGTCTCTTCATCACGCGCTCAGCTGCTCCAAACCCATAGCTCTCTAATGTCTCTTCCTCACGCATGTGGCTTCCAAACCCTAGTCTCCCTCTAATCTTCTTCCTCACGCGGCGCTCCACCAGCTCTCTATACTCTTCCTCACGCGGCCGCTCCAACCCAGCTCTCTATATCTCTTCCTCACGCAGTGCTCCAACCAAGCTCTCTATATCTCTTCTTCACACAGTCCTCCAACCCAGCTCTCTATACCTCTTCCTCGGGCAGTGCTCCAACCCAGCTCTCTATGTCTCTTTTTCACGCAGTGCTCCAACCCAGCTCTCTATATCTCTTTTTCACGCAGTGCTCCAACCCAGCTCTCTATACCTCTTCCTCGGGCAGTGCTCCAAACCAGCTCTCTATGTCTCTTTTTCACGCGGTGCCCCAACCCGGCTCTCTATATCTCTTCCTCACGCAGTGCTCCAAACCAGCTCTAATCAAGCTCCCTGTATATCTTTCTCACACTACTCCCTACATCAATAACTCACACAGAGTCTCTACCGCACACAGTGCTTTAATGTAGCTCTCTACATTTCATAGAACTCTAAGTTGCTCAAGTTGAGCTCTCCATTCCGACCTCACACAGACCCCTAACCCAGCTTTCTACATCTCTACCTCACACAGTGCTCCATTGTCCAAGATATATAAGCGATAACATGGGAACAATGCGTTCCAGATGACACAACCCATTTGGCACCTGTGCTAAAGCACCGCTGTAATATCCAGTGCCACATCTGTTTTTAGAAGAAAAAATATATACCAAGGGTACTAAATGCCCCCCTTCTAATGTATTTTTAACAGAAGACATATACATGTTAATTCTCTGTTCACAGAATTCTATGTTTATTATGAAGTATACAGGATTTTTTGCAAGATTGGATACTTATAGAAAACCTTTTTTAAAAAAATCAATATTGGGAATTAACAAAGAGGTCTTTTTAATTTTTTTTTTAGGGAAAAGATGTGGATCCGCTTTAACAAAAAAACCAACATATTTGTTAGGAGGAGACAATAAACCCGCAGGCTTCTTTTCGCTGCCGTTACATTCTGTTTCCAAATATAAATACTCTGAAAGTTTAAGTTGAGTGTTAGGTAAGAGCCAACTAAGCATCGGCTTACTGGGGAAGGTGACAATGCTTAATAAATGGACACTGTTTCAAAAACAGATCATGACTTCGGCTTCGGCTCCTCTCGTGTGTTGAGAACAGGCCGTTAAGTAATTGCCAAACAGGAAGCAGGTTTTCGGCGTGAGTCCGTTTCACAAGTTGGCTTTTGCTCAAGCAGTGGGTTAGATTGCAAAGCGAGCAGATCTCCGAGCTGACGCTCTCAGGAAAAGATGCTGACCTAAGATCGCGATCATCCAGGGGTGAAAAGACGGGAGGCTAAGAGATTCACCTCTATTTATTAACCATTCCAATCACAAAATCAATTTGTGGGTTCAGGGGGAGCTCTATTACAAAAAAAAATGAGCATTGCTTTGCTGTAAGAATTTGGAACAGTGTGTCCTTATTAAAAAAAAAATCATTGTATACAAGGTGACGTAATAATATGTCCAGGTTTGTAATTATTAATCATTGTATACACGGTGACGTGATAATATGTCCAGGTTTGTAATTATTAATCATTGTATACAAGGTGACGTAATAATATGTCCAGGTTTGTATTTATTAATCATTGTAATAACATGTCCAGGTTTGACTTAATAATATGTCCAGGTTTGTAATTATTAATCATTGTATACAAGGTGACGTAATAATATGTCCAGGTTTGTAATTATTAATCATTGTATACAAGGTGACGTAATAATATGTCCAGGTTTGAAATTATTAATATTAACTCTTTCCATACTTGTTAAGATGCACTTTAAATGGCTGGCTACCGCGGAGGAGTCCTTGAGTCAGTAGTACGCGTCAGGTCTCGTGCATCTTATCCATTCTACTATCACCAACCCTTATAAAGAAACAGAATTAAGAGCAACGCAATAAATAATATAATATACAAATACATTATTTGAAGAATATACTTAATCTCTATAACACCAGTTTTTTATCAAAATGATTGATGGCTGAAATTATCTATTAATTAGAATTATACCTGGGAACACCAAGGGAGTGGCTTTGTGAAGGGGCAGGGCTAGGCATGCATGGGGTGTGGCTAGCCATATATTAGGGCAGGGCTATGTCCAGGAAACCTTTAGTGGGAGGGGAACCGGGCAGCGGGTAGGAGTGAAGTGGGCAGAGCCAAGTGGCTCCTGTGCCTGAAGAAAGAAGAAACTGACCCAGACAACCAGGGAAGTGGTCTTCCCCCTGAGACTCCAGGTCAAACCTGGAGAGCTGTCAGCTATGATTATAAATGGCTAATGATTGGCATCAAACTGGTAAACCACAGCTCGGCAGACACTGAACAGGGAGTTTGCACATGGCCTGAATATTTCAAGCTCGCTAACTTCGCTTAAAACCACACGTTTTTCAGCAAGAAGAACTGTGTTTGTCCCATTGTCCCTGGGCAATCCCTGCAATGTTTCACCGTGAGAAATAATTCAGTTACCTACCCGCCACCTTCCTAGTGCCAAGCTTCTGGAATTAAATGTTACTATTCCTTTAACCGTCAAAATCTGAACCACTCTTTACAGGAAACATAAAACTTTCGTGAGCTCACAACTCTTTACACATATCTAAGACTTACACATGGGAAATTGTCCAAAAACTCTGATGGTATCACAATCTTGGATTAAGAAGTAATACATTGCGGGGAATTTTCAACAAAAAGAGTGTTCAGAGGTCAGCTCATTTGTGAAATCTACCATGGGATACTTAGATTTGATTGAGCACTGAGGAACAGAAACTAAACCATTATGTTAAAAACATATCATCTAAAAGGAAGTGTAAATGTAAATTTGAAAATGAAAAGTAGAGGTACTTTTTAGTGCTTTAAATACCTCTGGTGTCTTCTAAACTGCAATGTGGAGCACAGAACATTTCGGGGGATGAGAGCTGGTTTCAGGAATTCATATCAATTTACAGCTGTAGAAGTAAAGAAAATTATTTAGATGTTGGGGGCCTCCTAGTGGACATCTGTGGTTACTACCATACTTGGTTGCTGCCTAGAAATGAAATTATTTTATTATCATATATATATATATGTATATATATATATATATATAGATATATATATATATACATATATTTATCGCAGCGCTTCTTACAGTCCATACATTCAAAGGGTCTTACAAAACTAGAACCTACAGACTAAGATGACCCTGTTCCCAAGTTTACACTAACCCTATAAAATTGAAACGCTTAGGAATATAGTTTACACTGACTGTTGATTATATGCCACCACCACCCCCCCGCCAAAAAAATAAAAAAGAAGACCAGTGAGCCTAAAACCTAAAGGGATCAACGTGCGCCACTTCCTATCCTCATTGAGGAAGAGTGATGTGCTGTGGTTTCTAAATAGCGCGCCCAATATTGACATCAATATCTCCCTATAGGAAGATCAATAAAAAAAAGAGGATGAAAACATTGCACCAAACGCATGTTTCACCGTCCCAAGCATTGGCTTCCTCAGGGGCGATGCCCGGGTTGGTGAAATGCGCGTCGGGTGCGATTCCACCGCTTTTTTTAAAATAGATCTGGCCATAGGGAGATATTAATGTCCGTTTTGGGGAGAACTTTTTAGGAGCCAAGTTGGTACACGTTGGCCCCTGTAGATTGTAGGCTCATTGGCCCTTGCTTTTCTCTTATGAATATAGCATATTACAGGGTTACCACCAGATCCCATACTCCATTTCCCCTGTCGCTAGTTACACGTGGTAACCATTTATTCAGTTTTATTTAATAGGTGATGATGTCATTTATTTGATACCTGTCATTGGGTGATTGCGTTTATATTGGATCGGCATAGCAGCCTTTTAATTAATTGATTTATTAAAAGTTAAGTTTTATCATCACTGTTTATCTTTAAAAAGCACTCCTGTTGTTTCCGATATCTGAAAAACTGGACACCATTCCGCCTTTGGTAATCTGTAACATTTCTAAAGTTAGTTTAGTGTGTCGTGCCCTTAAACCTTAATTAACCCCTGCCCAACCCCAGTTTGTCACCAAGGACAAACACTTTTACCAACACTTTTTACATATTCTATGTGATATATCGTATTATTATATATATAATATATATATATATATATATGTGTGTATATATATTATGTGTGTATATTTATATATGTATGTATATATATATATATATATATATGTATATATGACACATTGATAACTATGTATATATATTTCCTGTGATACCCAGGAAACATTGTGTGATCCTAAAAAGAGGGACACGGGAATTTGTGGCTTAAACAGGGACACTTGGAAGGTATACAAATGTATTTACCCATAGGGAAAGTAAAATAGCTTATGCACCTTTGGTAACGTTTGTTTACGCTCCCGGAAGTGTTTCCTGTCATTTACAGTCCCCCATGGCTGTGTAGCCGGAAATGTCCCCATGAAGTCGTCCCTTGGACGCAGCGGCCTTGACGTAGTGGTTCCGGGGAAGGGTGACACGTGGCTATTGGAGCTGGGCGGAGACAGGGGTGGAGGCGCCCGATGATGGCAGGGACCGAGAGGAGAACTGACAGCGGTAAGGCAGCCCGGGGTTGCCGGTAATTAGTACCGAGGGGGAGCTTGGCATGCACTGGCACCGGGAGGTGGCAAATTGACGTGGGTGTCGAGGGTTGCGTGGGAAACGGTAGGTGTGGGGGGAGGGCATGGCGCGCATGCAGGTGTCAGGGGCAATGTGGAGGGGTATGTTTTTTTAGGTGAGTGTGAGTGACTGGTAGAAGCTGTGGCGTGGAGCGGACAGGAGATAACAGTGAGTGTTAATCGTGTTAATTGATGCTTTATTGCTCGAGAGAAAAGACACACTGAGTTGGAATGTGAGCTGAAAGTTTTTGAGTGGGCAGTGGGCAGGAGATCATCATGAGTGGGAAGGGTAAACTGGTTCTTTATTAGTGGGTATGGGGTGGTCCCACGATGGGTGGGCTGGGAACATTCCATCCCTGAGTGGTGTTAACTTTGGGGGAAAGTTTGAGAAGTGGTCTAATCACCATAGCAACCAGTAGAGCATTGCTGATGATTTGGCAATTCCCTTAGTTGTTATGGTGATAAGACTGCTTTTGCAGCACAGTTGTGGAGGGTGGGAGCGCGTAGTAGCACTGGGGAGGTGTGAAGGGATATGATGGTGTGAGATGCGGGGAGTAGATGTGTAGAGGAGCGGGGATAGGTTTAGGGATTTAGTGAATAAGATTAAAGGGTCGTGGAGAATACAGGCCAAGTGATTTGTCCCTCTAAACCCTTTACATTACTGAGAGTGGGAGATAAGTGGATCAGCCTCCCAGCAGCAGTGGTAGAGGTTAATACAGTGATGGTATTTAAACATGCATGCTATAGGCATGCGGCTCCTGATTGTAAAGAGGCCAACGACAGATTAAAATCTGATTCTTTAATTCAGGGAAATGTTTTTTTTAATCAATTTCTATGTTTCTAAAGTGTCATTGAGTGCCTAGTGTTCTGGGTTATACTAAAGCATACAAAAGGGACGCTGGGGGGGCAGATGAGCTCGGAGGGGGGAGGTATTGGAGGTTGGGCTGAGTAGTACCGGGTGTTGGTGGAGGAATGGCTTAGTCGAGGGCTGCCAAGCTGGCGTCAGTCGTTACGCTGCTGGTTGTAAAGCCCGTGTGTGACAGGTGGCACGAGCGGTTGGGGCAAGATCTTGTAAGTGGGCATTGGGGGGGGGGTTGGTTGCAAGAAAGTGAGAACATTTTAAGCTTTGAATCTGAGATCTCTCCACTTACAGCTGCAGCCAAGAAAGAGAATTCCAAGGAAAGCGTGGATGTGGCTGGCTGAGAGTCATGGGACTCACTTCCATAGAATAGCCTTTTTTATTATTTACTCTAACAAGTGGGGGCAAAGGGGTCATTTTCCAGTTCCGTCTGTCAATGTGAGTTGTGGGGATGTTGTGAGGTGTCACTGTGACATAAGTAGTGGAACTACCGGTACAGAGATATTTGTTTTGTGCGGAATTGTGATTGTTACAGAAGAAAAAAACACAATACTGCAGCTTTTACACCCAGAACTGTGATGCTCCTTAATATTTAGGAATTTAGCTGCATTCCATGCATGTTTGATTTCACGTTTCTAACACGGGTTAGACCTTGTGCGTACAACCAAGCACTGGTGGGGGGCAGTTACCCCTCGCGTGACATAATTCCCCCGCAGCTTTACAGTCGGGGTAATCGGACCGTTTTCTGTCTCTCTCTGCGCAGGATGATGTGGGGCAGAATCGTTCCTTGGCTCTGGTCGGTGAGTCTGAGCCTCGGGCTCAGTGAGGCTTGTACCCCTGGCAGCCGCGCATGTGAAAATGCCAGCCTTTCCTCCGCCGACGCGTGGATCTGCTCCATGATTGGCTCTTTGCTTGTGGGTTTCAGCGGCGTCCTCCCGCTCCTGGTCGTTCCTATCGAGGCCGGTGCAGCTCTCAAGTCTGACAGTAAGTGAACCCACGTGCGCAAAGCATCCTCGAGCGTGTTCGTCGAATAAGTCTTAGCAGATCTAAGATCTGAAGGTTTAAACCTTTTTAAGAGTCTGTGGCAACAGCCTATCAGTGCTTGCTTTGGTGTCACATGCCAGTTATGAATGAGGCAAACTTTTGGGCTTCATCAGTACCAGCAATGATGCTTCTAATGCTGCGTGAAGCTGTAGGATTGTAAGTGGAACAGCAGCTTTAAAGGACCCGGTCAGTCTGAGTATGTAGGTTCCCTTTGATGAATGCCTGGTTATAGCCGACATTCCCACCCCGTGCAGTGAGCTTCTGTAATCCTCAAGGTGCTAAAGGACCCGCTGCCCCGGCAAAACAACCCCAATGGGTTAATTAACCCACCACAGCATAATAACCGCAGGGTTAGGGGCGGTTCTCAAGCTACCGGGGCTGTCCACAGACTGGAGTCCCAGCAGGTATTGCATTATACAGCGGTAGCTCAATGCACAGGTCCAAACGTATAGCTTTATTTGGTGTACAGGTATATACTCCAGGTGTGATTCAATTAACCCCCCCCCTCCTTTATTTCTCTTTCAGGCGGCTCCAAGAGACTTAATCAGCTGTTGAGCTTTGCCATCGGTGGATTGCTGGGTGACGTGTTTGTGCACCTTCTCCCGGAGGCCTGGGCTTATACCTGCAGCGCTACCACAGGTGATCATATACTCCCTAGCTCCAGACTAGCCCCCACAATGCCCTCTTGTTGCCATAGGGATAAGCAACATCATTTTGGTAATTAAGTTATTATTATTAAATTATTATTTAATAATAATGCTACTAATAATCAACATCTGGGAGCTAGTTTCATAGTTTGACCAAAGTATTCATCCATTAACACTTTAGATGCCGTGAGCCGGCTTATTCCTTGGTATGTACACTGTAAGCCATCGTTGCGTACCCTGCGGTTACTTGCCGCACCCTGCACACGTCTCTAAATTCGTTTACTCACTTCTTATTCATTTCATTGGGCGCTCGGTAGAGTATGAGTCTGGACGTGCACATACATGTCTGTGAATCATGTCAGAATGCGCACGCCCGTGCGTTATGTGTGCCGGTGCACATCGTTCAGTAGTGCCCCCGGGGCATGTGTTCTGCGCACAGCTGAGCGAACGTATCCCTTCCCTGCAGGGAGCTCCCAGACGCTGCAGCAGCAGAGGCTTCTAGGACTCTGGGTCATCATCGGCTTCTTCACCTTCCTGATCCTGGAGAAAACCTTTTCTGATGAAACCAAGGAGGAGCGAACGGATGCCGATCCCGCACCGGTGAGTGAGCGCTCCAGATTAACGCCTGTGTCATTACACACGCTCGCTCTAGGCCAATCCGTGACAGGTGCTGCCCGGCAGCGGGTAAAATCCGTACTGTGAATTAATGTCATTGCACCGTGAAAGAATAAATATGGCCGGTTCGGAAGGGGCGGTCGGCCAACCTGGTTAAGTACAGAGGATGTTGGTTTAAAGCAAAGTGCTTACGCAGGGAAGAATGTCCTCGAATAACGCAGGGCTCTGTGTGGCTGCGCATGGTCTGTTTGTACAGAGGGCTCTACCTCCTCTTTCACTAACCCCTTCAGACTGAGTTTTAACAGGCCCTGTCTGTCTCGCCTCCCCCGATTCGGGTCCTGCTTTACTCAAGGAAATACTGAATCATTCTGGCTGCTCGCATGAAGCCGTCGGCGCTGGCAAATTAACCCTTTGACCGCCAGCTCACTGCTATAAGGGCATCTTTGCAAATAGATTAACCTTATAGCTGCCAGTACTGGCACACCGGTGTACATGTAGTAATAGGTGGCTTTGTGGGCGCTGTCCCTTTCATATTAACCCTCTGACTGCCAGGTTTCTAAACCATCCAGCTTACTGCGTTTTGAGGGCTGGCAAAAAGGAAATCGACCCTGTGCGGTAACCATTATTTAACCCTCTAACTGCCAAATCACATTTGTAAGCATGGTCACTGGTCTGTTAATCCTCTGATTACCGCATTATCGCTTTGTGAGCGAGCGTGATGAGCAATGTATTAACCCCATGGCTGCCAAATCACTGCTTCACGAGTGTTCACCGGTGTATTAACCCATTACTGACCATATTGCTGGTTTGACCTACTGTTGCACTAGCCGGGGAGATGGGTGATGAGGCCGACAGTAGCTCGATGTATTCATTTAAAGAAAAAAAAAACCATTTGCAGAGCAAGTCTCCGGTCAGTCTGTCGAATGGAAAACACGACCCGGTAAAGAAACGGGACGACTCGAAAGAGAAAGCACCAGGCAGCCACATCAAAGTAAGTGTGTGCTCCTTTAATGAGGAGTTTGCATGTTGGTCCAGGTTCTGCTAATTGAGTGGGGATTATAAGGACACTACAGGACCTTGTATAAAATATATCTGGAGAAAATGAAATTTAAATATATGTTGTTTCAGGTCAGTGGGTATCTCAACCTGTTGGCTAACACCATTGATAACTTCACCCATGGCATGGCCGTGGCAGGCAGTTTCCTGGTCAGTAAAAAGGTAAGCGAGACACAACGTTTAGAGCGTCGCTTCCTTATTATGCGAGGCTCGCCTGCTAATGTTTGCCCCGCTTCTGCAGGTTGGAATCCTCACTACGGTGGCCATCCTGTTACATGAGATTCCTCACGAGGTGAGTGTGAGTCTCCAACCTGCGTTCAGCGCTGATACTCAGAGTGTAGTCGCCTCGGTACATGCTGTCCCGTCTGCCTTTGTTTCAGGTTGGGGATTTTGCCATCCTGCTGCGGGCTGGGTTTGACCGCTGGAGCGCTGCCAAGATGCAGTTAACAACAGCGATGGGAGGTATCCTCGGAGCTGGGTTTGCCGTCTGTGCTCAGTCACCCAAGGGAGCAGGTAAAGCGTGTGATATTAAGCAGGAGCTGTGCACTGAGCAAGAAATAGAGAGGAGATATAGAATATATTGCTAAATAAAATCGCGTTGGCCCATTTCACAAATTTTATTGATCTACCTTGCGTTCTTGGATAAACTTCTAGATATCCCACCTGTTGAGCCCAACCTGAGCTTTAAAGGTTAATCTGTGACCTCGGCCACAATTGCCGTCATAGTGAGCACTTCAATGACTCCAGTTCCCTTACCTTTCAACTTATAGCCGTTCTCTAGTTACGGGGGTTCAATATGGACTCCGATTTTTAGCTGCTGCGTTAGAAAGCAAACGTAGAAGCTGACTTTGGGCAATAAGGCTCAGCAGATTCAAAGACCCTGTCAATACTTCTTTGGGGTCTTATTTCTGCATTTAAACTCGTAGGAACTCTAGAACAAACTCAAGTGGCTTCTAATTCCTTATTTAACTAAGTCACTTATGAAGGCTTTATTTAACCTGGCAAATATAGAACAACGACACCGAGCTCAAACACTGGCTTTGTCAAGGAGACCTCTAGTACAACCCTCTAGGATTGAACAATACTCCTCTGCACTCAAGGTGCACATAATAAAGGTTATCTTTTTATTTTCAGTATTAACCATTTGTTGCTTATTCTCACAGGCGAAGCGGTGGCCTGGATTCTTCCGTTTACATCCGGTGGATTTCTGTACATCGCATTGGTTACTGTCCTTCCGGATCTATTGGAGGAGAAGAATGTACGGTTAGTGTCACTACTGCACGTGTCCTACGCTTCTCCGTATAATAAAATAACATATAACTACTCTCGGAAAACACGCAAACCTAACGTCTGTTGGTTGTGCTGCCAACTTAGCCAGCAAATGCATGGCTTATTTTGTAAATTATAAACACATTGATTAAAAAAGTGGAAAATGGTTGCTGGTTGGGCTTTGGTGAATGGAGGGGATTGTGGTCTTACGCGCCAAACTCCGTCCGGTATTCTCACTAGGAGCAGGAAAGTATTTCCAGGTATAGATAGAGCTCCTATCCATCATGTACGCCAACCTCCTCTCTTTGCTCTCTTCCAGGAACTCTGTGGTCCAAGTGATCCTGATAAGCTGCGGCATCGCTGTAATGACCATCTTGTCATTGATTGTGGAATGACAGGAAGATCCAAACCGCCCATTACGGGCTAAAATTCCCCAAGAACGTTCACGTGGAGTCGGATAACGTTATAACAGGCGGTAACACTCAGGCGGTGTCAGTTCTTCCCATACATTTTTGATGCGCTGTCCCTTATGGTACGGCCGTTATTAAACAGGGACTTTATATTACACACTCCGGGAACCGTCACATGGGGCAGGCAAGGAAGGAAACCTTTATGGTTCTACTCACTCCTCTTCTCCAGCACTGTCATGTCGATGTGTCCATTCCTCCTGTGTTATACCCAGAAGCAAACGTTGTAGAGCAATTTGATTTACCCTGACTTTGCTCTCTAAAAAAAGGTACTTCTTTCTGTCTACAACTTTGTAAAACTTTTTTTTTATATATATGTGTCTACCTCGTGTTTGTGTCTCCGTCTCTCTTCTCTGTTGTCTCTGTCCACGCATGGTGCGTCCGTACCCTGGCCATGGACATCCATTTATTTAAAAATAAGCGCACAAACGATTTGTTTGCCAAATAGAGAGAGGAGCGTGAGTGCAAACGTTTAAAAGGGGATGAAATCTTTCTTTTATCTGATATTTATTTTAATACTAAAGCGCCAGCTTTCCGGTTCCTGTCTCATCGCACAAACTTGGCTAAGCTCGTTAATGTTAACGTGTTTGATCCTACACATTTCAGAACCACTGTTCTTTATATAAAGTGGAGTTCACTGAAGGGAAAATAAACACCCAGTATGATCTCCCCACCTGCCATACTTATACCAGTATACTCTAATATACCTGTAACTATGCCGAGTGCTGAAAGAAAGCCCTGGAGGGGGCTATTTTTCTTTCTTCTGGGCTGCCACCTGTCTGGTGCTACAACCATTATTGAGTCAGAAACTGGCCACATATGGAAGCAAAAAGAGACTTTTACTTATGTGATTTATTTTAAATTAGACATACATCAGTGTTAAATCTTGTAAAAGGTTAGTTTTTTTAACTGTAGGTCAGAAAATGGTTATATTTTTCTTAAAGAGCAATAAGAACAGAGGTAATTTGCACGCAGGGAGCCTTCTTCCTATATCCAAGCTGGCGGATCACTGAAAGACACTACATTGCATCTGATCTGTTTTATTCCCGGACTGACCATTTGGGTACCATGCCAGAACCTTTAATCCCCACACAAAGCATCGATACCCATGGGCTGCCAAAGCTTGGTGCAATAGGAGGGTGGTCTCCCCGCAGCAGATAACGAGGGTCTGCACGGCTCTCTTTGCATTGGATACTAATACAGATGCGGTTTATAGAACAGAATAGATGTTATTTTGCATACCTCTTTATGAACACTATGTTGAGAGAGAGATTTTATTATATTCTTTATCTTTTGCATGAAGTCTAAATAAACATTTCTATTTATTTCATAAAAAAAATGTCTTGCCTCTCTTTTTACGACACAGTGGACCCTCACAGAAGTGTAGCTGTAGTTCGGAAATAGAAACTCGTCCTCTGTGCCTGTGTCCGGTCCTAGGAACGCCTAGAGCATCGATACAGCAAATACAGAAATAATAAACGTCTCAAATATATAGAATTATTACGTGTGCATTATACAGGGCCAGCTCAGGCCTTCTTGTAGCCGAAGCTCATTTAGGGTTCGCCCCCCCTTCATAATATATAGTAATATCATGGAGCCGAAATGTTCAACTCATCTGCGAACTCCCTCTTTAGTAAATAGACTCTAATCCGGGACTAAATCTGCCTGGAAAAGAAAGGCGCAGTTTATGATGAAATCCATTTCTACCTCTAGGGGGCGCAATACAGCTAATAGACTAATGTTAAAAAAAACCCACATCATCTTCTGTTTCTCTTCCAACTCCGGTGGATCCGGCAGAGTTTAAAAAAATCTGGAAATAACCACATTTCTGGTATTACCATTAATTATTTCCGTTTAAGAATAAACTCCCAATACAGAATGTAATAACCCTGGATATTCCTCGTAAGGTCATCGGCAAAAACATACCGTAAGTAGGGTGACACATCGACGATCAAATACAATGCCGTTCAATAGTTTTGGGTCACTTAGGAATTTCCTTGTTTTTGAAAGAAAAGGCAGTTTTGTCCATTAAAATAACATGAAATGGATCAGAAATCCAGCGCAGACGGGGTTAATGTTGCAAATTACTATTATAGCAGAAAATCAGTCTTTAATGGAATCTCTTCATAGGCGTACAGAGGCCCTTAATCACTCCCATTGCTCCCGTGTTCCCAATGGGCCCTTTAATCACTCCCTCACTCCTGTGTTCCAATGGCCCTTTATCACTCCCACAATGGCCCTTTATCACTCCCATCATCCAATGGCCCTTTATCACTCCCGTCCCGTCTCCCAACGGCCCTTTATCACTCCCATCACTGCTGTGTTCCAATGGCACGTTGTGTTTGCTGATCCAAGTTTAAGTTTTAAAGGCTAATTGATCGTTAGAAAACCCCTTTTGCAATTATTTTACCGCCAGAAATGTCCTTGTTTTCCGTGACAACAGCTCAGTGACCCCAAACTTTTGAATGGTAGCGAACATTTTTCTAATTAATTATCTCTATCTAAAGGAGCCGGTCGTGTGCTGTGGCACATCTAGGAAGAACCTAATAATTTAAGGACAAATTAGTAATGTAATTGCTATGGGAACAAAGTTTGGATAGATATTCTTACAATCACTACCTGCTAATTATTTAATTCCGGTTGTGATCTTAGATTAATGTTAATCTCTCTGTCTCTCTCTCTCTCTCTCTCTCTAAATGTCGTCTGCGTTTTTACAGCATTTTCCTTCGTCTTTCAGCGAATCCCAAGGGATCTCCGCAATCCAAAAACTGCTACTTTAAACCATGGATTTAAATAAGAAATTGTTTCCATTTGGAACTATTTCTGCCGTATCCTGCAGGGATATTTCCGCGTTAATGATGGGGATCGCTATATTTTCTTCGGGCGAAATTCCCTGGACCCTTCTTCTTAATCAAAATGTCTTTATCACGAATACTGTAGGTGGCTGTGTGATTCCTCAGGAGGGCAGAATAGCTTAGAGACGAATGTACTTAACGGCGTTAAAGATCTGGCTGAAATAACCAATATATTTGTACTATTTAAACCCTGCAGATATGGCGGCGGGGGTGACGCAAAAACCCCTGCATCTTAAAAGTCCCCATGTTGTTTTTTATGTGCTCAGGTCTTCAAAGGAAAGAATAGAATGCTAGACCTGTTTAAAGTTCTGGCTCGACCGGTCGTCTGGCACACCGGGCAAATGCCGGACATCACCTGGTACTCGCCCGATCAGCGCACGCTACGCATGCAGAAGAAAGTAGCAGGTGGCCGAGGATAGCTATCGGCCCCGCTGGCGCATCACTTAACCGCTAGCCTTAAAGTGTCAAGGCTGCCAGACCAGCAACAGACCGGTCCTGCTAAAGTTTATTTGTTGAATGTGCCATATGTGGTGCAATGTGAGATGATAATGGTAGGGGATGGAAATGATGGTAGGGACATTCCTCTACACTTACACACACACGTACATACGTACAGACACTCTGACCCCATACATTTACACATACATACATCCACACACAGCCGATCTAACACCATTCACTTACACATACATACACACAGTCACTCTAACACCATACACTTACACATACATACACACACAGCCACTCTGACACCATACACTTACACATACATACCACACAGGCCGAATCTAACACCAAGTACACTTACACATACATACATACACAGCCACTCTAACACGTACACTTAACACATACATACACACATCACTCACACCACATACACTTACACATACATACACACAGCCAATCTGACACATACACTTACACATACACACACAGTCCACTTACACACCATACACTTACACATACATACACACAATCTAACACCATACACTTACAACATACATACACACAGCCAATCTGACACCAACACTTACACATACACCACACGTCACTCTAACACCATAACACTTGCACATACATACACACAGTCAATTAACACCATACACCTTACACCATACATACACACACACAGCCGGATCTAACACCAATACACTTACACACACACAGCCCACTCTGACACCATACACTTACACATACATACACACAGCCAAGTTGACACCATTCACTTACACAACATACACACACAGCGCATCTAACACATACACTACACAACATACATACTACACAAGTTGCAATACACACAGCCAAGTGACACCATTCACTTACACATACAAACACACAGTCACTCTAACACCATACACTTACACATACATACACACAGTCACTCTGACACCATACACTTACACATACATACACAGCCACTCTGACACCATTCACTCACGCATCCAAGTAATGGTGACCATTGCAGCTGTTTCCTCCAGGTCATAAATACTTTTCACATGTTGATGGCCGGCTGTCACTTGACATGCGCCGGCCGGTAACATGAAATGCGTACATGCCTTAGGTAAAGAAAAAACATTGACCAAAGTTGTTACCCTGTGAGGGGGCCAACGTTACTGCTCTTTAAATAAAAGGGGTGCCACAGGCTCTACGTATTCATGCACTGAAATCCCACCAACAGCAGGGCGGCTGAGCTTTTTCGTCATGACGTTTTACCGAGCTATCCTATTAAGATCAGCGGAGGCCTAATTAACCCCTTAAATCCCTGGATTAATATGCGTTCCCAGCTGGTCGTAAACACAGCAGATTTGATTTGTTGATTTCTGTATTTAAATTCAGGCGGTCCTGGCGCGGCCGCTTCCCAGCGTGAATAATGCCCCCTGTCTGCGTCCCCCGGGAGAGATTCCCTTTGATTACCTTGTAATGAAGGCCAGGAAATCCCATCTGCTCCCCGGGATGCCTCCCTCGCCAAATATACTTCCATCTGTCCAGAAGCAGGGGGGGCATAACACACATTGTGATTAAATTGCACCGTCCTACCCCCCCACCACTTCCAGACAATGAGAGAGAAATAAACAAGCCATTTGTAACCCCCATGTCGTCACCTTAGACTTATTATGGCTTCCGATCTTCATTGTACAAATGAACACAAATTTATGATTTCAACAAAATGAGCTGCGATAATGAGAAAAAAAATCTTTTTTTTTTGGCGTTTAAACAGTGGTCTGAAATTGTAGGATTTGCTGGGGAATTCTATCGCAGACCCCCCCAAAAAGGCGATAATATTGTGTGAAGGTTTTATGGTATGCTGGCTGTTTGTTTTTATATGTATTTATTTTTTCATACCATCTGGGGTAAAAGCCCCGCTAACCAATTCCCCCCTAAATATGTGCCTGCCAAAAATCCATCTTACCCGACCGACCGGATCACTGCTTGGACAGAATCTCGGAGAATTTGTGTTGCTTTAAAGGGAAAGTCCTATGAAACCCAAATATTTTTCTCCTTGTATACAATAACCCCCAGCATTGTATACAGTAATAACCCCCCAGCATTGTATACAGTAATAACCCCCCCAGTGCTGTATACAGTACTAACCCCCCGAGTGGAGTATATGAATAACCTCTAGCGATATATATGCAGTAATATAACCCCCAAGTGCTATATAAAGTTATAACTCCCAGCACTGTATACAGTAATAACCCCCCAGCATTGTATACAGTAATATTCCCAGTGCTGTGTACAGTACTAGCCCTCGAGTGGAGTATATGAATTACCTCTAGTGATATATGCAGAAACCCCCCAGCGCTGTATACAGTAATAATAACCTCTGAGTGGAGTATACAGTAATAACCCCCCCCCCCAGCGCTGTATACAGTAGTAACCCCCTGAGTGGAGTATATGAATAACCTCCAGCGCTGTATACAGTAATAGCGATCGGATGTGACCAAAACCTGGTTTTACCTCATTTTGCTCCAATAAAGTCCCTTTATCTGCAGACCTGTCAGTCATGTGATATTTTCCCTGCTCAAACACCACACTGAGCTGATGCTTTATGGCAAAGCTAAGAAGTCCGTTCCTCCACAGACCTTCATTAGCCGTGTGATTAAGACCGAGCCGGTTTGTCTGGTAGATTGGGGCTCAAACAAATGGCTAATATACAGCTGCCTGAAAACGTTATATCATGAAATAATTACAAATGTTTTAGAGAAAACAGCACAATATTTTTGATATTATTAATAATAAATATATTTTGTGGGAGTTCAAAGACTTTTCAGTAATTTCAGATTGAGACGTCCCGTTTCTGTTTTACCCCTGGATTTGTTTCTTGTATTTTAAAGATAAATTGTTACCTTAAATGCCATCAGGACCCCCATTAGAATCATTGGGGCCCGGTACAAAACTAAAGACATAAGCCCTCTCATCCCACCTTATGCATCTCCCATCTCTGCCCCCCCCCATGCTCGCAATGGGACCACTAGGACTCAATCTCTAAAGGGACCCCTCAGCCCCAATAACCAGAAAGGGGCCATCTAGGCACCAAGGGCCCAGTCCTGGAGAGTGGACCACAGGGGCCAATGACCGGCCAGGCCTTACACACAGGTACGGGGTGTAAATGTATTTACCATAGCCAGGGACTTCTACAAATCCTCAGCGGCCATTTTATTTCATGGCACGTCAGTGATACTGAATGATAAAAAATGTTATTGCTCTCTCATTTTTTATGGATGTTCCTTAATTAATGGCTAAATTTTACCAAACAGAAGGGATTAAACGTTCACCTTAAAGATCTGATTAACTCACTCTGGGAGCACCCGACATATTATTGGTTAATTTAATCAAACTTTACTTTTTTGGCTTAAAATGAAATTGTGTTTGTGCCGATCTACATTTGATCACTTTATATTTGACTTCATATATATATATATACACCAATCAGCCATAACATTATGACCACCTGCCTAATATTGTGAAGGTCCCCCTTTTGCCCTGAACCTTCGAGGCATGGACTCCACTAGACCTCTGAAGGTGCGCTGTGGGATCCGGCACCAAGACGTCTGCAGCAGATCCTTTAAGTCCTGTAAGTTGCGAGGTGCGGCCCCCATGGATGCGTCCGGGTGCCGCGTGTTCTCCAGGTAAGAGATGCACCTGGCCATCCATGTGATGTAAAAGAAGACGGGATTCATCAGACCGGCCACCTTCTTCCATTGCTCCGTGGTCCAGTTCTTATGCTCATGTGCCCATTGTAGGCACTTCTGGCAGTGGACAGGGGTCAGCATGGGCACCCTCACTGGTCTGTGGCTACTTGGCCCCGTACGCGAGAAACTGTGATGCTCTGCGTGTTCTAACTCCTTTCTATCAGAACTGGCATTTGAGCTACAGTCGCTCATCTGTTGTATTTAACCACACAGGCAGCCTTGGCTCCCCACCTGCATCAATGAGCCTTGGTCATCCATGATCCTGTTGCCGGTTCACCACTTTTCCTTCCTTGGATCACTTTTGATAGATACCGACCACTGCAGACCGGGAATCCCCCCCACAAGAGCTGCAGTTTTGGAGATGCTCTGACCTAGTTGTCTCACCATCACAATGTCGCTCAGGTTCACTTGCTACCTAATATTCCCCCCCCCCACTGACAGGCGCCATGATAACAAGATATTATATATCAATGGCATGATGGCATCACGCAGTTGCTGCAGATTTCTTGGCTGCACATCCATGATGCGAATCTCCCGTTCCACCGCATCCCACCACATGTGCTCTATTGGATTGAGATCCGGTGACTGTGGGGGCCGTTGGAGTTCAGTGAACTCATTGTCATGTTCAAGAAACCAGTTTGAGATGATGTGAGCTTTGTGACGCGGTGCATTATCCTGCGGGAAGCAGCCATCAGAAGATGGGGTACACTGCGGTCATAAAGGGATGACATGGTCAGCAACCATACTCAGGTAGGCTGTCGTGTTTAAACAATGCTCAGTTGGTACTAAGGGGCCCAAAGTGTGCCAGGAAATTGTCCCCTACCCCATTACGCCACCACCAGCAGCCTGAACCGTTGATATAAGAAAGGATGGATCCATGCTTTAATTTTGTTTACGCCAAAGTCTGGCCCGGCCATCTGAACGTCGCAGCTGGAATCGAGACTCATCGGACCAGGCAACGTTCTTCCAGTCTTCCATTGTCCAAGTTTGGTGATTCTGTGTGAATTGTATCCTCGGTTTCCTGTTCTTAGCTGACAGGAGCGGCACCCGGTGTGGTCTCTGCCGCTGTAGCCGATCTGCTTCAAGGTCCGACGTGTTGTGCGTTCAGAGATGATATTCTGCATACTTTGGTTGTGACGAGGGGTTATTTGAGTTACTGTTGCCTTTCTGTCATCTCGAACCAGTCTGCCCATTCTCCTCTGACCTCTGACATCAACGAGGCATTTCCGTCACACAACTGCAGTTTCTGAAACACTCAGACCAGCCGGTCCGGCACCAACAACCACCATGCCACGTTCAAAGTCACTTAAATCCCCTTTCTTCCCCATTCTGATGCTCGGTTTGAACTTCAGAAAGTTGTCTAGACCGCGTCTACATGCCTGAATGCATTGAGTTGCTGCCATGTGATTGGCTGATTAGCTATTTGTGTTAACAAGCAATTGAACCGGTGTACCGAATAAAGTGTCCAGTGAGTTTATATACCGTATTATATATATATATATGTATGTACACACAGCACACACCCCAAGGAACCATGTCAGGTGACCCTTAATCAGCACCCCACCGCTGTACCCTGAATGGTAAACCAGACCTCATTGCCCAGTTTCAGCATTTGATCTTTACATTCTACACATATATCCGTGCATCGTCATATGATAATGTGACATAAATTCTGCAAACGGTCCCTAATAATCGAAATGCCCCAAATTCCTGCATTCCGGATTCTTAAACATTCCTGATCTACAACTCATGTTTCACTAAGGCAGTGATGGTTACCACGGCGACCGGAGAATTATATTTTAGCAGAGCGTCCTCTATTCCCGGCGCCGAGTGTTTATGTGATAATACCTCCGCAGGTATGTACCTACGGTCTCCATATATATATCTCCGAGGGGGAAGGAAGCCAATTAAATACCAAACCTTCTATTGCCTTTCTGCATCAAAACACACGCGTGTGCATCTGGCTGCGTATACGTCATCGGTGACCATGACGTCACGCAGGATCCCGCTAAGTTTTTAACCGGCGATTTGCCAGTTCGGACTCGGCAATGGGTTAAAGTCTCGCGGCAGGCGATGGGTTAAGGAATGGAAGCCTCTTCTCGCTCGGGGCTTGTCACATTGTGACAGTTCAGAGACACAACAGTCTGAAGACATCTCCGGAGCCGTCACTAAACCCGACAGCTGAGACGCCAGTGTGACAAACCCCGGAATA
>VKOC01008180.1:0-18604 GCA_009364415.1 Spea multiplicata | reverse complement strand
AAGTTTTACTTTACTGAGAGGATGGTGGATAAGTGGAAAAGCCTCCCAGCAGAAGTGGTAGAGGGTAATACAGTGAGGGTATTAAACATGCATGGGATAGACATACGGCTCCTGAATCTAAGACGAGACCAACGACTGATTAAGGTTTGAGTCTTTACAGCAGGACGGGGGCCGGATGGGGCCGATCTGTGCTTTCTCCAAACACAAGGACATTAAACGCGTGGCTTGGGTTTTGTGAATAGAATAAGGCGTATTTCTCATCTGGATCTCCGCTGTCCCTCAGGAAGTGGCCTGAAGTAGACGGCTCCATCGCCAAGCGGGTAAAACATTCCTCGGGTAGAAGCATAGATTCCAGTTCCTTACACGGCGTTTACACGACAGGACGCTATAGATAAGCAGCCGCCACTGATTAGCGTGCGTTAAAAGGACTCGTTAAATGCGTCCGATAGCCGAGTGTCACCTCAAATAAAACCCTTTTTCACTCGAAGTGCCAGCGCTACTGTCCATGCGCACAATCCTGCACGTGCATGCGCAGTGCGCGTTCTACGGTCTCCCAGACACAATGAGATTGAGATTGGAGTTGCCCCCTAAATCCCGCCGTCCTGCCGAGCTCTGCTCCTAAAAGCTGGGACAGCAGGATAGAAGAGCGGCCAAATCAGGACTGCCCCGTGCAAAGGGGGGGCAGTTGGGCGGTATGTATCCCCTGGTGTGCCAGATGGCCAGGATATAAACGTCGAGCCGGGCCCGCCGAGGGCTTTTTATCCCGTTTATTTAATGGACGGGGGATTATCCCGGGGTAATCGGCCGGCTCGCTCTTGTACGAGTGATAGACGGGCGGCTCGCATGGTGCGGCACAGAAGCTCGCGTGGTATGTACCAAAACCGGTTCGAGAAAAGCCCCTGGGTCATACCCCGACGGGGCAACACACAGTCAGCAAGACTCTTAGACGTAAGAGACGGCCTTTTACCCTGATGACATTTAAACCTACTTTAACCCCTTAAGGACAATGGGCGGCCCCTAAACCCATTGGAAACAATGCATTTTGAGCCCGTACATGTACAGGCTTTGTCATTAAGGGGTTAAAATATAAAATAAAATAACAGGGTGACGCAGATTCTGGATCGGTTCAGAATCATTAAATTTTCACCACTCTCGTTTGAATTCCCTCACTGTGTTAGCCTCCACCACCTACTCTGGGTGGCTGTTCCGCTTATCTACCACCATCTCGGTTTGTCTAAATAACAGATTGCGTGCCCTATGCAGAGATGGTGGATTTAGCTAACAAACAAACCTAAGGCATTTCCATTTTTTGCTGCTATGGCAACAAAGTATGAATTCTCCTCCCCTTTTCCCTGTTTAGGCATTGCACGGCGCCGTGGAATAGGATGGCGCTATATATAAATTAGTAAATATTAAAGCGATTGTTGAGGGGGGGGGGCATACACTAATACGCTAATGCATGCACATGGACTGGTTTTAACCTATCAGTGCTTTCTGTTTGTATCACATGACTACAAAAGAGCATTTTGAACGGCTGCTAGAATATGAATGGGGTAAATTTGTCATAAGGGGGGAACGACATTTGATCAGGGATCAGGCATTCTGGATAAAAAAGGAGAATTTATCTAATTTCTTATAATAGCGCTCAGCAGAGAAGGTAGAATAACAACTTTGGAAGTACCCCCACACTCATCATACTTACCCCAATGGGGGGGGGGGAAGTACCCCCAGGTGAGAAGCTCTGGCAATCAGTATATGGGCCTGAGCTGGTGTAGTGCTCCACCTAGTGGCTACAATTGGAGTTGCCTGTGTAAAAAATCATTGTATTTCCTGGTTTCAGTGTGTGCTTTATGATAAATATTCAATTAGATGGAAGTTTTTATATTCTAAACAAATATAAATAAATATATATAAATATATATATAAATAAATAACAATTAAGTTGAAACTCGATAGAGGACTGGCGAGCCTAACATGAATATATGAAATTCTGTCCAACCAAAAGATTGGTAATAAAATGATTTACTAAAGAGCTACAGGGTTCTGTTTGCTAATAAGTCAGGCTTTCGCTAGAATTAAGGGTTAACACGTCTGACCAGACCCAACACTCAAAAAACGACTTGTCTTTTTGTGAGGGAATGCAACAATTTTGTGAGTTTTAGGCGGGGGTATGCGAGTTCAAGGAGCATGTGTATGCCCTCGCCTGAAACTCACAAATATCCAGACTCCCCCACAGGTGTCTTTATGACCTTTCAGACCCCCAATATGGGGTCTATGGACACCTAATTACTTGTCTTTTCTTTCTTTCTATGATGTGAGCTCACTCCATGGGTAAATCCTGACACATGCTTATTTTTTTTCAGTTATCATTCAGTTTGTATTTCTGTAATTTCATAATATATATTAAACATAAAAAACAAAACACCAGGTAGCGTCCAGCTGAAAATTATACAGTATAAAACTTACATTGGAACAAAACATTTGACTTCTTAATATAACAGGCAGATGCAATTCTCCATTTAACCACTAGGCGGTGTGCTGCTCCACTATATGCACTCATTTCCAGGTTCTAGACAGAGCTATGTACCACACCCTGGGGTATATTTAATACTTAGAGCTCTTCTAATGGGGTCAGAGGGTTCTAAGCAGCTGATTGGTTCCAGATCTCCATAATATCTGGTTAGAGGGACTGTTAATGGGACACTTAACTCATTAACAATTGGTGTGGTTCACGCCCCTTGCAATTGCCATGATGTGTGGTACGCTTACCACCAATCAGCTCCAACCCTAACAAGACCCCCCCTGGGTACATGCACAATAGACTTTGAAATTTTACTAAATTTTGTAAAATTTGTTATTTTGTATGAATGCGGGGAAAAGGAAGGATCCCCGAAGAAATTTGTTGTGCTCTCTCTCTCTCTCTCTCTCTCTCTCGTGAAGAAATAGAAAGTAAGGAGAGAGTGAGAAAAAAAAAAAAAACAACAAATTTTATTTCCAAATATTACATTTCCCACGAATTTTTGTCCAAATCGAAAAGGCAAAGAAACAGAACTCACTGCCCGAAAACCAGCGGACCAAGTCTACTGCCCAGTAAGCTCCCTGATCTCACAGGGAGAGGTTTCCTGCCACTGATTGGCTGCCTCAAGCAAATTGCTGAACCATGGAGCTAGCAGAGCGCTGCAACCCTGGAGCTGCAGCTTCTACTAAAATGTATTTTTTTATTTTTCTTCCAGGTTTAAAGTACACAGTACCTTAACGTACATTTTTTGTTTCGAGCTACATTTTTGTGTCCTTCTTCCTCTTCTACATTATTTCCTGTTGTGATTATCCATAGAATGTCAGCATTTCCTCTTTTTTTAGTATTACAACAGTTTAAAGGGTCTCAATATATTATTTATAATTATATATATATATATTATATATATATATATACGCTTATATTAAGCTGCTGATTGGTTCAGGCAGCCTTTTAAAAGGTGGGGTGGGGGGGGGGATTTCACAACAGCAAATCAGATCATGCCGGCTCTGCCACGGAATGCCACCGATCTTATCTTCTGTTAGAGGAAACAGTAAAGTTCTAGGTGGTTTTAATGAATAAAAGCTGACGGCGAGCGCTCCCCTTTCATTTGCTGACCTTTCTCTTAAAGGGAAAAGTACCAGGAGCTGCCACACCGCGCTTATATGGCCAAACCAATCAAAAGCAAGAGAAGAGAAGACGAGCCCCGCCCCCTTTATTTGTATGAAAAGTTACTATTTAAATTCTCCGCTAATCAGTTATCGGAGTCTGGGGAAGATAAAGATAATTGAGACATCAAATCAATGGTTAACATGAACATCAAGATCATTCGTGGGGAAAAAAAAAAGTGTTTTTAAAAGGAGCAAAAGCAGAATAAAAAGACTTTTTTTTGCCCCAATTTTCACCTGCAATTCGGGAATATCTTCCGCCCATTTATTTGTGGGATTAATTATAATGGGCAAAACATTTCAGGGGACTGTTTATACTAAAAAAACTTTTTTTTGTATATAAAATAATAATAAAATAATAAATAATAATAATAAAAATAATAGAAAAATAAATGTAAAAAAAAATTAAAAAAAAATTTAATATATAGTTAATTAAAATTGATAAAAATGGTAAAATCTTGTCTTTTCTTCATAAGTTTTTTAATTTACCTTTCATTTTGAGAGCACTGGTGGCTGGTACTTATCTCTTTTTCTTTAATTCTTTCTTTTCTTTATTTTGTTTATTTTTGGTAAATTGCTTATCAATGATTTTATTGGAAATTGCTTTTTATTTGTAAATGAGATAATTGGGGGGGGCACACTTTTAGTTACCCCTTTCTTTCTTGTCTATTGTTTTTGTTTATTTTGAAAGCACTTGTGTAAACAATCGGGTGATTATGGTAACAATGTACCCCCCCCCAGCTGAATCACATGACTCTCATGGATCAGGAATGCCCCCCCATACCCCATGAAAAGGGCTTATTCACTTATCTGTTGGTAGCCCAATTATCCTTTAATGACTACCTGTCACCCGGGGTCATCACGCGGGTAACATAAGGCAGACTGTTTCAGATCAGGTCAACAATAGGACTTGTTCTCGCCGTCTCCATGGCGATGACAGGAATGATTTAGTACAAAAGAAAGGATATCGTGGGTATTATTAAAATCTGAAAGGGGGGGGGTTAATTCCCATGTTGGGAACATTAACATCTATTAAGTTACCTGTGCGCTTCGCCTCCTAAGGCTTCTTCATTAATGAGATAATCGCAGAACAATGAACAGGTTCCACGGAGCGTAGAGTCCCCAGGGGGCCGATGAGCTGGGGGGGGGGGGTAAAAATGAACACGCAATCTACTCATGGCTAAAACTAGAAGGTCGGAGGCTTAGATGGAATGTAAGGAAGTTTAGTTTATTGAGAGGGCCGTAGATCAACGGAAGAGCCTCCCAGAAGAGGTGGTAGAGGCTAACACAGTGGGGGGGATTTAAGCATTCGTGGGATAGGCATAAGGCTCCGGATGAGACCCCCGCATCCCGGCACCCGCCACGGTGCAGCTAGATGGGCTGAATGGGGCTAATCAGCTGAGAAGTCAGACGACACGCAACATATAACACGTGAACACGCTACTTGTCTCCATGTATCCTTTAGTCCACTGAGATAAGGAAGCAGCTGATCGGCGTCTCGTGTCCTGATTTCCTCCGCACCCCGTCCGACTCCATGCGACGCCTAGAAGAACAACGACTCGGATTAGGGGGTTCTTAACCTCGATTGCCCCCCCTGCCCCCGGGTCTACCCCAACGTGCGCAGAGATCACGTCTCTTTAAGGGGTCCCTCGCTGGCCGTGACTCTTCCAGGGTAACCAGCAAATAAAGCACCACCTCAATTTACCCTGGTGGGGGTTGTCTATGTTTAACCCCGTGTGTGCCCCCAAAGTATGTATCCGCCGTTCCTTCTTTCATATTTTATTTCTCCCCTTTTTTATTTCCCTTGAACTGTTCCATAACAAGGTATGATGTCATATCCCTATGACGTCATATCCCGGATCTTGAAGCCCGGCGCGCCTTTCAAAAATAAGTGAAAGCAGGTGAAAAGCTTCTTCTAGGGGGCAAAGAATCCCCGATTAACCCCCCCCAGACTCCCTGTCTGCGCTCAAGCCTGCTCTTTGATTGAAGCCTCGGAAATTAAACGGATGATGTAATGGGAAGGAACAGACAAAAGCAGCAAAATCAAAAAGCGATAAAATCCCCTTTAAAGTAACGCGGAGCCGCGCATGCTGACGGGACACGCGTGTTTTTGTTTCTGTTTGAAGCGTGTTCCGTGATCCGCTTCCCTTTGATGCTAAGGTGCGTGTTGTTACTTTGTAACCCTGTATACTTTAATGCATACGGTGCCCGCGGGGTCCCTTTAAATGTTCAGCACACGCAATGGGCGGGGTTTACGCTGAAAAAGCTTTATATTCACGACTGTTCAAAAGTTTGGGGTCACTCCGCTGTTTTCACGGAAGAAGAGACCGTTGAGCTCTCGCAGCTTTCACTTCTCTCTCTTTCTCTCTCTCTCTCTGTTGCCCGAATTAAAGCTAGGAGTAGGGCACGCGCCTGGGCGGGGCGCTTCGTGATCACGTGAGCTTCCGGGTCGCGCCCCTTTTCTCCCAGCCAGAAGGCAGGAGGAGGAGGCGGTGGGTGTGGCTCACAGGCTGCACATGATGCGAGTGGGCGGGGCCGGTTAACTGTGTACCGTGATTGAGGCGGTATGACCGGGTCCGCTTGGTGAGGCGGCTCAGTAACGGGCACCATGGCGGGTGCCGGGATGCGGCGGCTCTGCCTCTACCTGCAGGACCCCGGCAAGGTGGTCGCCTTCCAGCGCCTGTGCGGGGTGCACGAGGCCCAGCACAGCCTGAGTAACGGAGCCGGGCCGCGGAAGCCGCAGCGGCGGAACTCCTTGACGGGCGAAGTGGGCCAGGAGTTCGTTATCCGCAGCCCCGCGCTCTACTACCTCTTCTCCCTGGGCACCGAGCTGGGGAATGAGCTCTTCTACGTGTCGTTCTTCCCGTTCTGTATTTGGAACGTGGACCCGTGGGTCGGCCGCCGCCTCATCGTGCTCTGGGTGTGGGTCATGTACCTCGGCCAGTGCACCAAGGACCTGATCCGCCTGCCCCGGCCGCCCTCCCCGCCCGTCATCAAGCTGGAGGTCTTCTACAACTCGGAGTACAGCCTGCCCTCCACGCACGCCATGTCCGGCACCGCCATCCCGCTCTCCGTGCTGCTGCTCACCTACGGCCGCTGGCAGGTAACGGAGCGAGACCAGGGAGCGCCGGGGGCATGGGGGGCAAGACCGTAGAGGGCATCTGGTTCTGGGGGAACCGGGCATACTGCATGCGTCTGGGCAGAGCATATAAGGGGGATGAACATAAATGCCCCCGGAGGGGGGGGGCATAAGGTCGTGAGAGCAGGGTGGCTGTTAGAACGGCTCCTGTGCTCTTTATAGTTAGGGCACCAGATGCTGCAGAACCTCTTTGGAGGCAGCGGTGTGGTTGAGCCGTCGGTCGCCCCGCTGGAGCAGACGGGGATCGGGCGCACAGTACGCCAGCCTTGTGACCGGGCACGGCACCCGTGTGTCGCTGTGGGAACGTTGAGCGCTGCGGGCGCCTCTCGTCTCTCATCAGATAGATTTGGGGCGGAGGTTTCCGTTCTCTCTCCGGAACGCTGTAGGCCTTGAGCGCGAGAAATTCTTTACTGTATTTGCCTCTACCGCTTCTGCTGGGAGGCTCTTTCCCTTATCTATCACCCTTTCAGTAAAAGACCTCGCCGTCGGTGGCTAAATAGTGCAAACTTTGTTACATTTCCGTTAAATGTCAGTAACGGAATCGGCCGCTTCCCCTGCGCTCTGATTTCATTTCATAGAAGATAAAGTGGTTTTGGGTTTTTTCTTCCGATGGTGAAACTTCCTCTTATTTCAAGCCTTAACCTCGGGGTTTTTTGTGTCGCCTGCGTGATCCGTTATGAAATGAAAAACAAAAAACATTCAGTCCGTTAAAATAACATGAAATGGATGAGAAATCCAGCGCAGATGGGGTTAATGACTATTGTAGCTGGAATCTCTTCATAGGAATACAGAGACCTTTATCACTCCCATCACTCCTGTGTCCCAATGGCCCTTTATCACTCCATCACATCTGTGTCCAATGCCCTCTATCACTCCCATCATCCTGTGTCCCAATGGCGGCCTTACATCACCTCCCATCAAACATCTGTGTCCATGGCCCTTAAATCACTCCAGATCACTCCTGTGCTCCAATGGCCCTTTATCACTCCCATCACTCCTGTGCTCCATGGCCCCTTTATCACTCCCATCTCCTGTGTTGCCAATGTCCTTAATACTCCATCACCCTGTGTCCCAATGGCCCTTTTGTCACTCCATCACTCCTGTGTCCCAATGGCCCTTTATCACTCCATCACTCCTGTGGTTCCAATGGCCCTTTTCAACTTCTCCCACACATCCTGTGCTCCAATGGCCCTTTATCACTTCCCATCACTCCTGGGTTCCAAATGGCCCTTAATCACTCCCATCACTCCTGTGTCCCAATGGCCCTTTGTCACTCCATCACTCCTGTGTCCCAATGGCCCTTTATCACTCCCATCACTCCTGTGTTCCAATGGCCCTTTATCACTCCCATCACTCCTGTGCTCCAATGGCACGTTGTGTTCGCTGATCCAAGTTTAAAAGGCTATTGATGGTTAGAAAACCCTTTTGCAATGACGTTACAGCCAGAAATGCCCTTGGTTTCCATAGAAACAGCTGAGTGACCCCAAACCTTTGAGAGGTGGGGGACGTTCCGGCTGTTTTGCCCAGGGTGAGATTGAGACCCAGACTCGGAGGGAAGTTGATGGGAATGAATTGCGGCCCCTCCGGACACCGTTACCGATTCAGCACATTTTCTTAATCAGACTTTCCTGTCTTGCAATAAAAGACGAGTTCCGGAGATACAGAATATCCAGCGATTCCGGATAAAGCGTCATTTATTTACTTATTTATTATCTTTCTGTTATTAATCTCTTTTTATTTATTTATTTATTTTTATTTATTTATTATGTTTTCATTATTTATTATCGTTTATTTAAACCGATAGACGGTAACCGGGGCTTTCGCATCATCGTTGATCGGGGCTTTCTCTTTCCGCAGGCGGCGCGGTCTCTGCCGTAACCCGACGGGCTCCTTAGTGTCTGTTTGCCCCGGGGTGATGCTGCTGCCGTCTGCTGCCGCCTGCTGCGGGGGGGGGGGGGGTAATTAAACAAGAACAGGCAGGAGAAAGCGGTCTTTAAACCGTTCTCCGCGTGTAAGATCCTCATTAGGCGAGATCACGCGGACGGCACAGGGTTGGTTATTTGCCCCTTGTTTTCTAGCGTCGTGGCAGTTGGCGTTTGAAGCACGGGCCGGAAGCGGCCCCCGGAGGTTGTAGCCGGACGTCTCGATGGGTTTGTAGCAGCAGAAGGAAAGTAAACGTCTGATGCGGGCAGGAAATGTTTCACCTGCCGGGACGACTTCTGGAAGGTTAGGGTCAGATAACGCGAAGGCGCCCGCGCATGGCCGCGCCGTGCAGCCGGTGATCTCGTGGGCCGGCTGTTTTGGGAGAAACAATAGGTTTCTTAAACAGAAACCGGTTTCCATACAGGTCTCCGTCGCATCGGCTACGGCCCTCGAGGCGGCTTCTTGCGCAAGGACTGCAGTAAAGGGGCCACAAGGGCCGCCGGACCTTGAATGTTATCACTGCTAACCTTTCTGTGGCTCCCAACTCTCATAACGCAGGAGGAGGCAGCTCCATAGAATCGGTGCTTGGGTCGCATGTAGAGTTGGAGTAAATGCTTTATATTTGCGCCCCTGGATGAAATAAGGCAAAATCACTCATTTTATTCCGTTTTTTCCTCCCCATCCAGTACCCGTTGGCTGTCGGGCTGCTTCTCGCCGTCTCCTGGTGCTCCTTGGTCTGTCTCAGCCGCATTTACATGGGAATGCACTCTATCTTGGTAAGGCTGCCCGCGCTGTGCTCCGTGACGTCGTATTTTAAGGAAAAGCCGCGTTCCCGTGAATTTCGCTGCCGGATAATTATATCAACAAGAGATTGATTGGCTTTAAAAATAATAAATGAAACCTCATTTTTTGATTATTTAATGTGATATTTTTAGATTACTATTGTTTGTGATCGATGTACATCTGTAAATGAAATTATTTCGTATATATATATTTTTTTTTATAGTAAACAGTAGTGATAAAAATAGTAATAAATATAAAAATAATTTAAATAGTCATATTTATAAAAATAATAGTATATTTATAAATATAATCTATTTATAAATATCAATATTATAAATATAATGTATATTTTATAAATATTACTATTTTTTACTTTTATAAATATTACTATTTTTATAATTATTACTATTTTTATAATTAATTATTACTATTTATAAAAATAATAGTAATAATAATAAATCATATATGACGGACATTAAAGTAATTTGTGTTTTTTGCGTCCTGCAGGACGTCATCGCCGGCGTCCTTTACGCCGTTCTCATTCTGGTCGTCTTCCATCCTGCGCTGGAGATCATCGACGCGTTCAACTTAACCTACAAATACGCCCCCCTTATCATCATCAGCCTGCACTTGGCCATGGGGGTCTTCTCCTTCACCCTGGACACGTGGAGCACGTCGCGGGGGGACACGGCCCAGATCCTCGGCAGTGGGGCCGGCATCGCTTGCGGCTCGCACGTCAATTACATGCTGGGTCTCATGGTGGAGCCTCCGCCCGACGCGCTGCCCTTCAGCCCTGCCCCGCTCACCGTGGCTCTGCTGGGGAAAGCCGCGCTGCGCTTCGTGATAGGAGTGATCATCCTGTTGCTGCTGAGGGCGGCCATGAAGAAGATCTCCATTCCCCTGGCGTGCAAGGTGTTCGGCATCCCGTGCGACGACGTCCGGAAAGCCCGCCAGCGCATGGAGGTGGAGCTGCCCTACCGCTATATGACGTACGGCATGGTGGGGTTCGGGGCCATGTTCATCGTCCCGTACTTATTCACGTGGATTGGTCTCCATTGATGATTGGCGTCCGCAAAACAAAAGGGGTCCATTTTATCTGGGAGGGTCTCCCGCCCCGGTTAGCTCGTATAACCTTTATTGAATACTCTGCCTGACGGGGGGGTGTATGGACCAAGGTCGCAGTGAAACGCGTCGGTACGTTCGTTCTTATCGCAGCTAATCGCGTGCCTAATGTGGCTGCGTTTCTGGTTGTTTTTAGATTCAGGTACTGTATTTAAATTGCTTTATAAATGTGCCTTTTTCCCCTTTTTTTTCTCTTGCCGTGTACGCGGTGCTGCATACGCTTCCAGCATCTCCCGCGGAGAGGGTCCGGCCAGCGGCGGGAGCGAGGCGGCCGAGCTTGGCACTTACTGATAGAAGCCCCCCTTTACCTTAGACCAGAATTCTGAATTTTAAAATTCAACTTTTCCGCCCCGTTTGCAGACACGATTTGTACAAATAAGAAGAGAACGGTAATAACCACTATTTACATAGAATCATTTTCTACTTATTTTTTACTTAAAATAGTTAAATGATTCATTTTATTTTGGGTAACGGACGATAACGCAACAATCTATTTCTGTGACTGCTAATGAATGTGTTTAGGGAGTTCTATTTTTCAGAGGGAGTTTATTATATTATAAAAGAGATTATCACGCTCAACGTTATAAAAATGTTCCATGAACGGAAAAGGGAGCCGCCATCTAAACAGCGCGTCGTATATTACACTGTGGGGCAAAACATTTTCTCGTCTATATTCCTACATTTCATTTTCTTTAAAAAAAACATAAACCTATTGATGCAGCGCAGACGGGGTTAATGTTGTAAATGACTGTTGTAGCTGGAAAAGACTGATTTTTAATGGAATCTCTTCATAGGCGTACAGAGGCCCTTTATCACTCCCATCACTCTGTGTCCCAATGGCCCTTTATCACTCCCATCACTCCTGGGTTCCAATGGCCCTTTATCACTCCCATCACTCCTGTGTCCCAATGGCACGTTGTGTTCGCTGATCCAAGTTTAAAAGGCTAATTGATGGTCAGAAAACCCTTTTGCAGTTATGTTACAATCCGAGATTTCCTTGGTTTCCATGGAAACAGCCGTGTGACCCCCCCAAACTTTTGCCTAGGTAAATACAATGGGTTTATTTAGCGGTACACAGCTGTAAAGCGCAGGGCAGCCGCTGCTTGAACGCGCATTCCGCAGATTACAATGACGGTTGAAAAGGAACAAAACGGTAACTTTAATTAAAATTCACAAAGTACCGATTTCTCGTAGCCAATATATTTCTAAGCAGTCGTTTGGTGACCGGTCTCATCCCGATGGCCCCTGCTTGACCGTCCCTCCGGACCATTTTGTTGCATTAGGGTTTCCTCTAGAGCCCCTATAGCTAATTGGGGGGACGATCGCCTAAACCCCTCTGGTTCATCCGGTACAGATAAGTCCGTTTATTTTTTTTAACATCAGAGCCGCGGAGCTGTAAGTTACCAAGCAGGAGTTTTTATGACGTGAAAAAGTCAAGGAAATGCAGAAAAGCAGACTTTGAGCCGCGGTCTAAGAGCCGCTACGCTGGGCAGCTCGCCATCGATGATTTCGATGCCTAATTACACCGCGGCTATCGCGCTATAACTTCTTTTTATTACCCGGCCCGTAGCAGCACCATGCGCATGTTCGCCTTTGCTCACGAATAACCCCAAAACATTGGATTCCATCCCCCCCCGGGTATAACCCGTTCCAGCCGGGGTTAGAGGATGGGATCAGCGCCCGCCGGTCTGGGTCAACGAAAGCCATTCCTGTTTAGAAACGGAGCCGTGACTGATAAAGTTCTCCTGGTCCTGCCGAGGAATCTGTATATTTCATGCTCTGGCAGCTTTCTAATTCCTATTTAATGAGCTCTTTTTATAGAGATCTCAGCGACGCCATAGCGTAGGTCGGCACCCAGCACTTTGCACCAATATCGTCCACGACCTAATATTCCCCAATTCATCCCGTCACCGAAGCTGGTGAGACACCTAATAGCTTTACGAATGCAGTATATTATTGTGGTCTGGCTCAACGCGCAAGCTTAGGTACGATTTGGTGAATAAATCATCAGCTTTCGCTCATTTTTGTAACGGTCAGACTGCATAACAGAGCAATAATCTACCGGATATATTTTAAATCTTTATTTTGCATGTTTTGTGCGATATTGTCGCTTTAACCCTGGCCGTGCTGCAATACACAGAGGTTTACTAGCGGTTGCGTAACCTTGCACTTATCTGCGTGTAACCCTGAAGTCCTTCCTCCCCTGGGGTTTTGTACGTTGTGGATGAATGGGGCGAAAGGTTTCAGCGGTTTCTTTTATCGATAGAAGGTGATTATTGGCACATTCTGTTTGCAGAACCGCATTAAACAAAGACTTTAAGAACGCCTGCCGTGTATTTATTGGCTTTTGAGCTGTAGAGGAGACGGAGCCGGTATTTATATAGGGAGCTGTATTGTATAGCCGGGGGGGGGGGGGTTTGAGATCCAGGCCCTTAATTAAGGACTTGGTTCAGATCCCGGCCCCCGGCAGGAGGTCGCTTGGATGAACCCCATGACCTTATCGTTCCCGTCCGTCCCTTGCTTTATCTCCAAGCCCGGCCGTACCGAGGGACTTTATTACCGCTGTAGATCGCTTAATGATCCCGACCCGCGATAACGACCGGCTTTTATCTTTAGAAGCACAATAACATATTTTTTTAAACTTCTAGCTGTCCGAAAGAATGTGTATTCCGCCTTATTAAAGGTGCTGTTCCTCGTAGACAAAAATGTAGCGTTTTGAGGCTTCTACGGCAATAACCTATCAGTGCCTGCTTTTTTCGTCACACGACGATGGCAAAAATGCTTAACCCCTTAAGGACAATGGGCGGTCCCAAAAACCCCTTGAAAACAATGCATTTAATATAATATATGGGTTTAATATAGCAAGATCTTACATGATTAAAGTTTCTAGGAAGACAATGTAATGGTACATTGGGGTTAAAAAAGAGAATTTTATTTTAACACAAATACGTCCTTAATTATTGTATAACTCGGTTAAAAACCGACTTCCGTGAGAGGGGAGCGACACCGGAGGACAGCGTGAGATGTAGATGTATGCTATACGCCAACAGATTTTTAAGTAAATACAGACATGAATGCAGCTGTTTCCATATCGCCAAAAAATGTTAACTTAGAGAAAGAATACAAAGTGACAAAAAGAATACAAACAGCCTTCGATCTGCATTCTACAAAGTTCTGAAATGATACAATGAGTGGCATTGCAGAATTCCATTAATAACTGTTTTTAATTCCGCCAGCAATAATCGGTTCACAGTTACCGTGGTTACAAGTACTATAAACATAGAATTGCGCGTTATATGCGTTTAACCCCTTAAGGACAATGGGTTGAGGTCAAAACAATGCATTGTGCGCTACGGGCTTTGTCGCGAAGGGGTTAATGTGCGCGTTAAAGCGAGTGTTATGTAGTTGTTGTGTTACTTTGTCGATGTTTTCGCAGAGACCCCCAGAAATGACCCGTGCGGGGGGGGGGGTATCGGGCATTCAGATCGTGCTGATCGTATGGTGACCTCTAGTGGCGAATGCAGTAATTACACGAGCAGCCTGCAGGCTATGCACTAATTCTGGACGCACTTGAATCGTAGCGAATATATTTCATGAAAGGTTTTTTATTTACTCAGGTATGGGATGTGACCTGAAGAGAACGGCTAGTTTAATGTACATTGTGCCCCCCCCCCCCACTTCTACAGTAAAAATATCAGATTATTATTTTTTTACATAATTCCTGGATTTCAGATGTTTTTCCCTGAATGTAAAAAAATCTCGCGTATGGAACTCAGTATTGATCCAAGGTTTATCCACAATATGCCCCCACCAGCGATAACCCCCCCCCCCCCCCCCCCCCCGGTGGGTTCCAATAACCTGGATTAATACAAATTCCCGGTACAATATTTAAATCCCGTAAAATATTATTTTTTTAAATGTGTGATTATTACGCTTCTATAATTTCTAGGGTACAAATTAGCAATTTTGGTGCCATGGCGGCCCACTTCAAGCACTCCCTTTATTTAGTATTGGGGGGGGGGGCAATTAAAATGTCTTGTCTTTGCACCAGATCTGATGCAAAGTGCTAAATATGCAGCAATCTCTAGTTGCCATGGCAGCAGCTCCACATCTAAATAATTCCCCAAGAACTGCTCTTTTTACTGGGCTTATACATGCGATCCCGGGGCCCTAGCAGGCTGCTATTTGGGGCCGGTGGCTTTCTGGATCCATCTAATTCGCATAAAATGAATGTTTTACCTTTTTTGTCCTTATTCTTCCACGTGATCTTTAATAAATACTAATTAAATTACATATTCATTTCACGAGAATAGTGTGCATATCCTGCTTGGTTATGATGCACAGCTGGGCATATATAATATATATAATTATATGATATTTATAATTTACAATGACTATTTTCAAATCCGAACCTGAATGTTTTTCTGTAACGCTGTTATGCTCAATAATCCAAGCTTTGTACCCATAATGCGCTGCTATGAAAATATAATAAAATATTTAAATCTAAAAACTCATCTCGTCAAAACAATCATTTACCGGGAATGTCGACCAGGATGCGGGAAAGCGTTATTTTTTTAATTTTCTGTTTCTTGCTGAATACCCATATTTTCGGGACGCAGCGCACACCCCGCTATTCCATGACTATTTTTACGGTGGGCGGATTGTATGCGGACGCTGTGTTAAGGGGTGTGCGGGGGGGGGGGGTGCTGGCGGAGCCGGATCTCCGCGCGGGGGGGGGTTGTAGATTTGGGGCTCGGTTGTTGGTGATCTGGCATCTAGATCTGCCGCTTAGAGGCAACAATCCAAACCCATTTAGAATGTTTAATGTCGCAATGAGAAACCCAACCGGGTTCTGTACCAAAAGGGTTAATGACAGTAGATTTTTAATGGCAGTTTAGAAAAGTTTCGGACAGGCCATAAAATCAAAGCCAGTGAACATTCCCATAAAAAAGCATATTTTAACCCAAAAATTAGGGGCGGGGAGTTTTGTTAACTGCTGTTAGGAACACTGGACATCTGAGTAACTGATAGCAATCATAAGAAGAGACCTCTGAGGTCCCAAAAGCTGTTTTATTATTATTTTTTGACGGTTTTATATAGCGCCATCGTATTCCACAGTGCCGTACAATGACGTTTACACTTTTTTCTGTATTGGCCCAATAAAAGGTTCCGCTAAGGACCCTCACGCGGAAGGATGGGATTTCACTCTGCAGAAAGCGATCCGTGTGATTATTTATCGCTATAATTAACGATTTAATGTATTTTTTTATGCATTCTTCATTTTCTCCCGTTAAAAAACGATGTGATCGGCAGCCAGTGGGAGAAAATGCAGCCTTCACTGGACAGGCGGCTAAGGTTTTGTTGCTGTGAATTCAGCGAGACCTCTATAAATAGGGCGATGTTAATAAATATAGAGCAATTTTGGAGCAATCACCATGGCAACCAATGTAACCTTGCTACTGCCTACGCCCTAGACTATTATATTGGTTATAATGCCCCCAGTTTGTTAAATTGCGATTTATTATTATTATTATTTATTGTTTTAGCAATATTTATGAATAACCCCCAGCGTTCACAACCGACCCTAAAACTACCACAAAGCAACAACTTGCCAAAAGGGCAATAACTCCAAGTCCCCGCCCCTGCCTTTATATTTCGTGTTCTGAAGTCGCAGCTGATAGGTCGCTCACGTTGTTCATTTTAGTCGGCCAATGGAAATCCTGGTTGTGTGGGACGACGGCTGTGGCGGACGCTACGCGCATGCGTGCAGTGGAACGCACAGAGCGGCGGACGCGTTTCGTGCGTGCGCTTCCGGTAGTTCCTGCTGCGTGACACATGGGCTTCTAAATAACCCCAGACACGCGTGGAAGTGAGGTAAGTCTGCCGTTTTCAAGCGAGTTTAGCGGTAATTACGGGGTGTGGGTTCGGTTTAGGGCTCGGGTGGTTAAACGTGTCACTAGGTCCCTGATTAATGGCCGTTTGCTGATTGGTTATCGATCAGACTGCTGAATGGGAAGGAAAGTATGGAATGGTACCTGGTGTCCAGGGTGCGCAATGCATCATGGGGCCTGCTGACACCTCATACATAAAAAGTAACAATGTGATTAGTAGTAATGTAATTATAATAACAATAATAATAATAATGCAAGCGGTTGAAACAATGTAGCTGAAAACTGATACAGTAACAATCAGAGCTCTGATAACCAGACTTAGATTAACCTTTAAGCTTTGTGTGAACACAAAGGTCCTTTGAAACCCAGAACCTGCCGGCAGATCGGCCCCATCCGGCCCCCGTCTAGCCGCCCGTTTCTCCTGCTGTAAAGACTCAAACCTTAATCAGTTGTTGGTCTCGTCTTAGATTCAGGAGCCGTGTGTCTATCCCATGCATGTTTAATCCCCTCACTGTATTAGCGGGCGGAAGATTCTGTCGGAGATCTGGTTCTCATTATTGCAACGTCAGCTGCTTTTAGCTGTTTGTGGATCTCAAGCCCGCAGGTTAGAGCTGATCAGACAGCTGGATTCTCAGGGTCATTGTCCGACCCGGACCAAGAAACATCTAAAACGCTTTTTTTAAACTGGATCTGATAATATGCCGGTTAAATAGATTCCGTTTTGGGTTTCTGGCGTTGCCCAAGGAAAAAAAGCTTTAATCGTGAAAGTCTGCGTCAGGATTACTAGGCGGAGGAGCCCAAAAGGTGAGGAGGCTGGGTGCGTAGTACCAAGGAGTGATCCAAACTCGGAGTCGATCAGGTGAAGGTCAGGGGTTGGACGCGACGTTCACTAGTGGGATGTCAATCAAGACTCATTCGCCGCTCCTCAAAGTCAAGTGGGGGAGCCTGGCGGCCTTTCAGCTACCAGTTCACCAAGTGGAGATTCTGGGGTGAAGAGTAAAGGTGCGTTAGAAGGTTCAGGGGTATACAGACTAGGAAAGCGAAACCTCTAATGTCCTTCCATAATGCAGCCAATATCAGCAGTAAAGATATGGAGCCGTTTAAATCCCAAGTGGTTGGATGTGGCATCGTTTCACGCTATGAGGTAGTTTAATGTCCCGGAGAAGTCCTCATAGACATTAACCTTTCAGAGCACTTAACGATTGTAATGCCACATATCTCCACAAGGTGGCGCACTTAACACAGGAATTCCCTTTTAAAGGGACAGCGCACGTTTTCCCCCTGGATACGTTGCATTAGACGTGTTGGAGCGCTTATCTCCGGGACTCGTAGCTTATGCCACGGGTCCGGTGAATGAATCTGGTGCGTCCGGGGTCCGTGCCACGCGCCCTTTATTTGTTACTTTGACGACAAATGAATGGCGATAACCCAATGCGGTCTTTAACAATGTAATATTCCTTTGAATTGAACTTCACTTCCTATTGCTTTTCCTATGCGCCTGGATGAACGCACAATCTGATTGCTTTACTTCTGTTAACTGATAAGGGAACAGGAAGGTACAAATAAAACATATTTACCAGAAATCCCTGATTTATTTGAAAAACACTAAGTTCATTACTGTATGCAGCGCTGGGCGGAAGCGGGTATACCAGAAAAGGTTCTGACTCCGGCCCTGGGGGGGCCACACACACCAGGATTTTAGGCTGATAGCAAACTGCTCCATAATTAACAATATTCATTAATTCATAAGATGTCTAATATGTTTACCCTTAAACTGCTGGAACCCCTGCACTGGGATAGCTGCCATTTTTCCTCCAATATGACAGTACGGCTCCCAAAATAAGCGACTTTAAATCAGATTATCCGGGGCTTCTGTGTGCGTTTTTTATAAGAATAATCTATTAGACACATTCAGAACGCGTTGTTTTTCTTTCTCTGGGGATGAGAGGGTTAAGTTACGGCTCAGTTCTCTCTGCGAGTTATTAAGGTAACAGAATGCCGGAAAGGCCGTTTTTTTTTCAGAGGAAATTGCATTATGCGATCCGAAGGGTTCACCTACGTT
>VKOC01008179.1:0-18538 GCA_009364415.1 Spea multiplicata | reverse complement strand
CTGTATACAGTAATATAACCCCCAGCACTGTATACAGTAATATAACCCCCAGCGCTGTATACAGTAATGCTGGTTGTTGACAAAAACCTTGCTTTCCTGCTCAAACACCACACTGAGCTGATGCTTTATGGCAATGCTAATGAAGTCCGTTCCTCCATAGACTTTCATTAGCCAGAGAGTCCAGTGTGATTAAGACGAAGAGTAATTTTATTCTTCCCCACAGGCAGTATGATAAGGAGTCGGGGTGTTTAGCAGATCGGGGCTCATATAACAGACAGAGAAGTCATACAATTGTTGATATGAAGCTGCCTTAAAACATTACCGGTATATTCTGGGGAAAAACAGCACTGTCTGGAAAGAGAAACCACAGCAATATTTTTGAAAACAGATTTTGACTCTGATGCTAAGAATAAAATAATGTGGGGTTTCCTCTTTAATGATCGATCACTAAACACTTGTACAGATCCGTGGGACATGCAGGGGAGATCACCGCAGGGCAGGTTATTAAAGCCGCTGTCGGCTTAGCTTTGTACATTGAAAAAAAATAATAAGTCTGGAGACATTTTCCTTGGGGGAAGAAATCGCACCCTGTCAGACGTGACCTGGTTAGATTCATTTTTTTGTTTCTTAAGGTGTGTTTTACCGGCTTCGTGAGCGCTAGGGAGAGGCTTTTTATTGTAAGGGAAAGAATCAATCACACTCCAGGCAGCACCGATGTCAGAAAAGAACAATGAGGGATGGATATCACAGGGAGATCACTCGCCGTGAATGGGGTGGTATTTCCGTGACCCTTTTATGTACGGAGAATATCCCAAAAACAAGTAGGGACTTTTCAACGCGCTTTCTATATAAAAAGTGTATGAATGCACGGAACAGTGCGGTTTTAGTCCAGGTCGGGGTCCTGTGATATATAATAGTATTTTGTATATAAATGGAATAAATATTATAACGTGGAATGAAAGTGTTAGTAATCTGACCTAGAAATGTTTATTGTTCTATGGGGGGGTTTGCAAACAGCATCGCGTGGATCTGCCTTATCTCACACTTTGTATATGAAACGCTTCTAAAGGGTCACCAGAGGAAAAAAAGTTGCAGTCTAGCAAAGGGATGGTATTTGGGGTAAATCATAATGAAAATGGGCAACACTAAACAGATTGTTCTACGGTCTAAGTGTCCACCGAGGGGCTTCTGAAATACTCGACTATTTAGAATTATATTAGGTTCATTCCACGACACGTTGGGTTAATTCCACGATTAGGCTCCATAATTATTCCATAAAAGGGTTGTCTGGACCTGAAATGTGAGTTTCTTCTGTATGAGGTTATCAAGAACATTTTGGTCTTTCTAGAGGTGACCAAGGAGGTCCACGCCACGAGTACCCTTTATATTCCAGCAAAATCCCCATAGAATATTCCCAAAAAAAACATAAAGAAATTTAATACCAGATCAGCCAAATACACCGTAGAGCGTAACAAGTTGGGTCCATGAATTATATGGCGTCGTACAGCTTGGGTTAACATTTTGGTTGGACAAGTAGCCGTCTCCAACGTTCCAAATAAACCCCAAAGAGCCAAATGTTAAAAAATAAATAAATATGACCTGGAATATATATATATTTTTAGCAAACATAAATAAAAAACTTGAATATAATGGATTATAAGGACAGGATTAGTTAGATTTGGTGATCCAGTAAGAATCTGTTGATCAGGTTCCATTTTGGAATCAAGAACTTTTTCCATTTTTTCGAGGCAAATTTGGAAATCTTCAGTGTGTTTTTTTTTTTTTGCCACCTGATTTCAACCTAAATTGTTATATTATTGTCTTAAAAGACACACAATCCCGTCCAGGTTATATAAAGATTAAAAAAGGCAATATTTAAATGTTCTGATCACGTGATCCAACGAAACTTTTTGGGGGCCGTGTGTTTTGACACAAAGTAGGAGAAAATGGAATATTTTAGTATTTTTATTAAGAGATAAAGAAATAAGGAAGCATCGCCCCACACACTCAGATACAATGTTTATTATCGATACAATAGATATTTTTAAATTGACAATGAATTTATTTTATTTTCCAAAGAAGTCTATACACAGAACCACATCAAGGAAGAGAATGTCCTCCGAAAATCCTCTTAATACCATGAATGAAAACCTACAAAAGACAAGGGGTGGGGAGGTTATGGCAACTCTGAAAGGAAGACTTTAGTATCACAATATCTCCCCCCCAAAAAAGCCACCCTTTTGTATTTATTCTGATGGGCTGAAAAACAATTATACAAAAGAATGGACTCCTCTCTTTGGTCGGCCGTTAAGAGCGAGGTGTTGGGGAAACAACAGTACCTTGGAAGTGTAGCTTAAGACAATAAAAGCCTCGGGATTTCGCAAATAAAACAATCCTATTACCATCTTTTCAGAAAGAAGCCGTGACCCAGGAAGGCTCAAGCCCCGAAAAAAATCCAATGCTCTCAGCAGCTTTTGGGAAAGGGCTTTCCCTTACAGGCGGGGATTACTTCTTCTATCTCAGGGATTTATCACGAGCGCAGCGCCCATGTCCTAAACACGTAGAGGGCTTGTGACCGGTGGGGTATTTATCTTCAGTGCTGCCCCCAGGCCTCTACCAGCCACCCCTTTCCTCGCCGCCGTGCTTAATGGGTCGGTTGGGGGGGGGATCCGTGATTCCCCCTTTTATCGTCCCATTGAGCAGTAGAGACATGGGGAGCCTGATAATATCTGGGAGACGCCGGGGGTCTCTGGGGCACAAAATCTCTGTGTGACGGGGGGCATTTAGGTACCCCCCCACATCCAACTCATTTTCCCCCTCCTAGGTTGCCCAGTAGGGGGCAGAGTTAGTTGGCCTAGGACAAAATATGCCTATATCCCCCAGAAGCCCTATTTACCGTATTACATAGTGCAGGCGGGAACTCAGGGGGCAGATCACAATTACTTTACTGAGAGGGTGGTAGATAAATGGAGTAGCCTCCCAGCGGTAGAGGTTAATACAGCGAGTGAATAGACGGGCAGAATGGGGCCGATCTTCTTGCAGATTCTATGTTTCTAATAAAATTAAAACAAGTAATAGTTACGGTACAAATAACACGATAAAGGAATGATAGAGGGAGGATGAATCCATTTGGCGGTGTGTTATATACGGAGATGTTCTGCGCCATCTGTGGAAATTCCCAGTTCTAAGTTACCATTACCATGGGTGACCGACGGGTATTTAACTGGGAAATACTGTCAGGTTATCTATCATAGCTGCTGCCTGCGGTGATTTAAAAGACAAAGATGGTAGCGAAATACAACGTCTCACGGAGTTTATTCAATGAAGGAGAATTAAAAAAAAAAAAAAATTGAAATAATCAGCAATTGTTCAGATTTTTTTTTTATGAAATACATATACTTTTGTTGTCCCAAAATATGGACACTATGAGCAATTCTACAAAGCTTTAAATTTGTCTTTATCGCCATAGCAACCAATGAAGTCGCCCTCTCGATTAGCACAGCTCTGTAGACTTTGTTACAAGGCGATGCTCACATAAAAAGACATCGCATCACGGGAATATGATGTCATATGGCGCGCCTTTTAACGCAGTGAAGATGCCGACCAGAGAAGCTTTGTCTTCAGCCTAGGTCAGCCCAAAAGGTTGATACATTGTTGCTTCTGACCATGATGTATACCTGAAACCCTTCCATTCCAAGGAATAGCCTCTTGGTCTCATAACCTCTAATAAACTGGAGCCATGAACTTCAGTTTGTGGCGTCTTTCACATTCTTAGCAGATACTGGGATAAGTTGAACTTGAAGACTTCTGTCTGTTCTCAGAACCATTAAAAACGCAACAATGTAGCAGCGACATGAGGCTGTTCCACACACAGCTAAACGACCAAGGAACCTATTGTCTTAACGTAGTAAATAAAGGCAATAAGAAGAAGATGCTCCGAGAACCTCCGATTCTGGATTGTACTTGTGAAGTGACCAACACTTGGCCATTGCTCTGGAGAATTACTCTGTCCTAATAGCTGCAATCATCACATGAGCTGGGAAGGTCACTCGGAGAGCCTTCAAGCTTTCATTTGGACCATAAACTTGATTGTGGATGAGTTTCAAGGAAGGAGGGTGTTCAGTTTTGGCCAAGGAAGGGGTCAAACTGTTTGGGGGCTGCACCTCATACGATGGGACTCTTGATGGAGACAATAAATCATATTCTCGAGAGCAATATTGACTTGACCTCATAAATGTGACGCAAACAACATTGTCATTTCACTGGTTACCATAGTAGCTGCTCCACGTTCAAAGCAAAAATGTCCAGCCCTGAATACGTCAACATGTTCCATTGTTTTAAATCTCTTTAACAATAGCGGTCGGGTAATGGAGGGCGCGAGGGGTGCGTAAATGTTTTAAAACACGGCGGATCTGCTTTAAACAGATGCGATGATTTTATTCTTAATTTCAAATTGTTTAGGAGAAGTAGATCCAAGTGTTGTGCTAGAAACATGTAATAAAATATATTATTTTTGGTCCTTTTTTGTATTGGTGGAATACTGACAAAACTAAAGTGATTTCAAGAATCTAACATTTCATGCAAAACTGGGTATTTTTCCTAAAAAAATTTTTAAAAGTTAACCCGCAATTTAGTAATAATAATAAATTTTGTGTTAATTATTTAAGCATCTGTTGTGTTAATGGCACCATCATGAGTTTAAAAAAAATAAATAAATTGAGAATTCTTTTTTTAAATCTCCAGTTTATGGATCCTGCGTTCGACGCCCCTTTAATTTTTGCAAGTTCTCCTTTCTGGGCTCCTGAAAAGAAGTAAAAACAATACCCTTCGGGTGTCTAATTTTCAGATTCAATGTCTGGCCTCCATCAAGTGAGTTGATTTATTGCAGGATGTTCTGGTGATACATTGTGGCGAACAAAAGAGACAGCAAAAGAGGGCAAGGAATTCACAACATTGTCAGATGCCGCAGGATTACACAAAAAAAAAGTGTCCTTTTCCCCCCTTTTCAATAGTCTTCATTTATGGGGCCAATTTATCAAGCTCTGCATTCAGATAGTGAATAGCAATGACGTAGTTAGCGGGTTATGGCTACTTTGTTCATGTGTGAAGATTTGTAAGGACTGCATGGCATCATCAGCCATTTTGCTGTGATTTTATGGCTAGTTAAAGCGTGTCCCATGTCCTACAAAGTCCCACACAAGAAAGAAACCGATGGGATGTGCTTACAGATTAAAATGTCCAATATATGGTGTTAGAGACCTACTTGGACCTACACCGTGGGGTCAACCATCTTCACTTTGTGTTCGCAGGATTTGGATAAGTATTTCTCCCCATTCCTATGCTTTTGTTCCATTACTGGCCCTCTTTGGTGGCAGCTAATGTGACTTGACAGAGATTTCTTGCATGATGTCCCCAGTGAGGCCACAAGTCATAAAGAATCACATTTCTCAGCATTTAGCCTCATAATTGGCAGATTCAAGAGTTGGAAGGGTTCCTTCCATCATGGGCAGAGCGAGGCATGGGTAAGAGTCAGTACTTTCCCAGAGTTGATAGTTCATGGACCATTTTAGAATCCTTTTTTAGAAAAGGTTGTGTAGTGTAGACCACCAGCTTGTATTGGGCTATAGTTCAGAAGAACATCTGTGACAAACCAGCACCCATCGCTCTACCCTGTGTCATGCTGAGTTTGAGATTCTCCGTAGAGGGACATCACAACTATACAAAGTTTATTAACTACAAACGAGGTAAACAAACCTGAAATTTGAGATAAATGAGGTACGATACGACCGTGTAGGGTCTGGCAGACAGAGCAAGGTGGAAGTTCAAAAAGTTATGGGAACTTTGAAGCATTGAACTCCACATTTGAGGACCAAGAGTACCTTGGATACTTGGAGTTTTAACCTGGTTCCATTTTAACATTTCTAGGGTTTCTACAATTTGGTCAATGCTAGTACTTTTGATTTTGGTTTCTTGACTTTGTTGAAGAATTCCAAGACCAATTCATTTTTTTGGCCAAAAATGAACTAAATTTAGCCCCGCGTTGCTCCTTTGAAGAAGAGTTATTAATCTGCCGGATCTGCTCGTTGTAAAGAAGTAATATCTGTGACTTTGTACATTTATAGTAATAAATTATCCATGGGAACATGAAACAGAAGTCATTTCCATCTTGTGCCACCAAGATATAGGCAAATTCTGGAAACACCCTATTCGTCCATGACTCACTTCCAACGAGATAACGCGGACAATCAGGAGTAAGAATGGAACAATACGCAGGACGTTGACAATGTAACAGTTTTATGTAATCATCGGTGCCAGACTTGACACTGACGTTAAAATTCCGCAGGTCTACACGGCCTGGTTTATTTTAATAATACAGCCTCAAAGACGTAAAACGTAGACATCAATGCTATCAGAAAACGCAAGACTCCGTTCTTTGGTCCCTAAAGTTTTCACCTTTCACCTCTAGAACCTACAAGTTAAGCCTGAGCTTTGAAACCATGAGTGCTGCCTCGAATAAATAAAGTAATGCTTCTGTTGGTTATCACCCACGGCTTACAGAGACCTTTTATCCTGTCTCGTTAAAAAACATATTAAAAATTGTATTTTCTGTAATGGGGGGGGGGTTATGACAAATAAGTACTTCAAGAGGTCAGAAAGAATACACACAGGTTGATCGTTGCAGTTTCCGATGTGTCGCGACGTTCTAGCACACACATTTGCATACTCTAGAACCGCCATGGATACCCCATTGCGCACCGCAGGGAAGTTACGATCCGCGGCAGAATGTGGCATTTTCCTGTCCAGATGTTCTCTCCCTTCTCCAACCCGAACAGCAATCAACAGCAATCGCCGACTTAACAACAGGGCAGAGATTACTTAATGGGGCGGAATAACCATGCAGATCGTTAAAAGGTTAAGATGGCTTCCACGATGAATTACGCATAAGGTGGGTTTCTAATATTATACACATATTATTACATGAGTTTAATTAGTAGACAGAACTCGTCGTATAAATAAAAATGTCTCACTCTATACTGCTTTATCTATTTAAGTGAATGACAAAATCATCTAAAACTTTATCCTAACAAATTCACAGGGTTTACTTCAAACACAAAATGAAAATTCTTTGATGTGGAATTTGACTTAAGTTTAAAATAATTTAGCCAATTACCAAACCTGGCTCTATATTAATCTTTAATGTAGGAGGCCATTTCCATTTTATATCATCCATTTATCATTTTAGTTGTTATCGCCCGGCACTTCTCTCATCGCTCTGTAATGAGGACGGTAAACTCCCCGCTTTCACTTGTGTAAAAGATACGTAACGTGGACGAGGATCGGCTTTCATATCCATTTCCCGCAGAGCGCGTATCGTGTATCTGTGGGAAGGTAGTCTTAATTGACGCGAGCTGATTAATGTCGGGCTTTAATTTGCCGAGCAACTCCTAGAGGTATCATTGATGGAACTCCCCGTCTCACTGAAACCCAATCCCGATATCACAGCAGATGAGTTGTGAACAAAATATGTGCAACTTTATCACAAAATATGTAATGGGAACCAGCTTCCTCCATTTTTATAACCTTTTTAGCCTTTTAAGGTGTAACTAAAAACTAAAAGAGCTTCTCCAACAGAGTAAAAGGCTGGGAGAGTCCTCTCCGGGGGTAAAAGAACTAAAAGCTAAGTTTAAAGAGATTCTAGAAGAACGTAAGGGAATATAACCCCTTAAGGACAATGGGCAGTCCCAAAACCCATTGAAAACAATGCATTTTGAGCCGTACATATACGGGCTTTGTCATTAAGGGGATAAAATGTCGGGAAGGAGCTGTCACAAGGGCTTCCTTAAGATGTAAGCTAACGCTGCCACGTAAATAATTTCTTGGCCACCGCAGACTCTTACATGCTACTCATAAAGATGAAAAGGGTGATGATGTCACCTGTTAAATTATGATATATAGCACCGTATTCACGAAAGTTTCCAGATTACTGTTCAGTTTCCTGATTTCAGTATGCATTACGAAGAGCCGAGCCCAATGAGCTTCCCTGGTGGAAGGGATGAGATGGCCGTGCATAATGTATGGTAACCATGGGGGTTTACTTGAAGTATGCATCACCCTCCCTGTAGACATAGCCAGGGTTGGCCCTTCTTAATGCATATTGATACCCCGGACTATGTCACCTCTTATATCATGATGCAGAGGACCTTATTGCCAGATTAGTTGTGTTTTCAACGTCCTGATTTCAGAGTAAGGCCCCGATGAGCTTCCCTGGTGGAAGGGATGAGATGCCTCTGCATAATGTATGGTAAACAGGAGGTTTTACTGGAAGTATACACTATCTTTCTTGTAGACATGGCCAGTGTTGGCCCTTCTTAATGCATATTGAAGCCGGTGAGCCGAAGCGACAACTATCCATCTATCCACAGGCAACCACCAGTCACTTGGAATTAAAACCCCTGCCTTGGGGGCTTCTTGGAAAGTTTTTTGACTGTAACGTCCGTAAACATGTAGTCAAAATGCGTTTTTCATATCTGAGTAACAAGCACATCCTACGCTATTAACCCACGGCGTACACAAGATCTTCATCTGTATTCTAATGCATGGCCAGAACTCTCTCTCTTGTTACTTTGTATCAAAGAAAAAACGGCGATGAAAAAGCTTGTAAAAATAAAAAAGGATACACATAAAAAAGCAAAAAACTGCTATTTTTGTTACCAATACGTTCAGCGCGTAATACACGGCTTGGTTTTTAAGTAGCCGAAGCATCGCTGGACCTCGGAGGTAACTTTAAATCGCGTTGTGAGTGATGGTGTGCAGAAATCTTCTGATCCTTCCAGTTCAAAAGTACTTTGCTGCTGTTTGTCAGAGGTTGTTAAGAATGATTTGTTTAATTTACGAAGTTCCCACACCAAACCTCAAACGTTTAATGCGTAACATCTTTCCTTTTAAACATACATGATGAATGGCCGGCGCCCCCCCCCAGTCTCTCGCAGGGAGGGACAGAGGTGTCCCCAAACATAAGTCAAACCAAACAACATCTATTTATAAGGAGATCCTTTTATATACCGCTTCCCAGGACCAGAAAATATGCATTTTTTCCAATTTACGTTTTTTCTGCATTTTTAAAGATATTGAAATATGAACTATAAAGATAGATTATTTTTTTTTAGTTAGGAAATCTAAGTTCCAGGTATATTGTAAAAAATGTACAATTGTGTCAGTTATCTGGCAAAATATGGCACATCAGCAATGACACATAATTTGGGCATTAGAATTAACCCCTTCATCTCTACTCTAAATGATTTAAAGCGGATTAGTTACTTTTTCTGAATTCTACATATTTTTGGGGCTTCCAAGCAATATATGTGTATTAAAAGCCCATCTTTAATACATAACTTGGAAGAGGTCTTCGGGACATTAAAAATGTCACGCGCATGTATGAAAGGATTTGCCCCGTGCCAGTCTGGGCCTGACCCAGGCTGATAAAAGTTCTTTAAAGTTGCTGTTCCACTTAGATGAAAAAATGAATCACATTCTCTAGCAAATTAAGCAAACAATTTAGCAGATCTGCCATCTTATTCTTGCCTCTGAAGGTTTATTCACATAGAAACAACTATGGCAACAACCAATCAGCACCTGCCCCTGTGTCACATGACAATTAAGCATCCCCTGAAAAAGTCTGAATAAGGAATACTTTCAGATGATTGAAGAATTATTTCCGGGACAGGTTTGGGCATTCAGCAGGACCAGGAACGATGCTTCTAATACCCCGTTTAGTTTAGGAAGTGTTGAGTTCAGCAGAGTTGGTGGAACGGCACCTTTAATGCGGGCAAAGTGCAGCGTTGTATCCGCGCCTTTCCACGTTCCGGAGTCGTGGTCCGCCTCCCCGCCGGGGTGTTTTAGGTTGGGCACAGCATGCATGAGGTTATTGTTTCGTGGGAAACTGGCTGGCGTCCTACTCTTCATCTGTCAGCGATAGATTTTCAGAAAAAACCCTCCAAAATATGAAGCCAATGCTTCCAGGCTGAGATGGCGCAAACCTGATATTTCTGATGATACGAGAGTGGAATTGGTGAATTTCACTTTAATTTCAAAATTTGTAGTTTTTTATATATATATTATTTTATTATTTTAATATAGTAAATATTTTTATCTGTCATTTTTGTGGTTTATTTTGTTAATAACTTGAGTTTATTAAAGTAAAATAAACAGACAAGGTGGATTTATGGGCAGGGATCTAAACCTTGAAACACAGACATTGCGGCAGATCGGCCCCATTCGGCCCCCGTCTAGTCGCTGTAAAGACTCAAACCTTAATCAGTCGTTGGTCTCGTCTTAGATTCAGGAGCCGTATGTCTATCCCATGCATGTTTAATACCCTCACTGTATTACCCTCTACCACCTCTGCTGGGAGACTGTTCCACTTATCCACTGTCCTTTCAGTAAAGTTAACCTTTTTTTCTATTACATCAACGATTAGATTCTAAGTATATCAAAACTCTGTAAAATGTGCTATTGTATATAAGAGGTTGCTATCCTTTTAAAAGTCCATTGGATGCTGATGGGAAAGTTGACCAGCAGACCCTCGGGTACAGTGTAAGATCTTCCTGAAGGTGAAAGCCGAGACAGCCATGTTATGTTTCACCATGCGCGTCTCCACTAATCCCTCTGATTTTCTCAACCTCAAAAAAAAAATTTAAAAAATATATAAAACAGGCTTTTCATTGAGCCGGAGGATTTCTGCAATTAATTAATTCAGGATTTGCTGGGAGTCAGAAGGTCACCCACCCTGCGCTGTGCGGATCTTTCTCTGCAGGTTAGCTTTATTCAGAGTTAACGCGGCGGCAGGTGATTTTTACCCCACTCCGTTTGTTAAGGAACTAGCAGTGACGGGGTTAAGGATTTGAGACAATGAGGGTTTTCTTTTTATCTGCATATCTTTCTGAACTTTGTTTTTGAATCAGAGGATATTTTTATGGGGACACCATTGAAAACCGAACATTAATGAACATTAAGAGGTTATAACTGCCAATAGTCCCAGTCATGTAGGCACAGTCCCATTAGAGAAAGTTTGGATCTTGGGGCTTATAACCCCCACCGCTGTATACAGTAATATAACCCCCCAGCACTGTATACAGTAATATAACCCCCCAGCACTGTATAACAGTAACAGTAATATAACCCCCAGCGCTGTATACAGTTATATAACCCCCCAGCGCTATACAGTAATATATACCCCCCCTGTATACATAATATAATAACCCCCCAGCGCTGTATACAGTAATAACCCCCCAGCGCTGTATACATAATATAAACCCCCCAGCTGTGTTATACATAATATAACCCCCCAGCGTGTATACGTAATATTAAAACCCCACGCTGTATACAGTAAATATAACCCCCAGCGCTATATTACAGTAATATAACCCCCAGCGCTATTATTAAAATATAACCCCCCAGCACTGTTATACAGTAATATAACCCCCCAGCACTGTATACAGTAATATAACCCCCAGCGCTGTATACAGTAATGTCGGTTGATGCTGGGTGATTAAGACTGAGCCATTCTACTGCTTGTACAGCTAGTATGATAAGGAGTCGGGGGGGTTGTCTAGTATATTGGGGCTCAGATAACAGAGCGAGAACTCATACAAATGGCTCATATACAGCTGCCGGAAAACATTATATTATGGGATAAAAAATATATTTATTGAAAGTCATTTAAATTGGATAATATTATTAACCCATTTCCACATTCCGAGAATCTGTCTTACATAAAAGGAAGAGACAACGGGCCGCGTGCGCGAGACAATCCCTGCTGGAATATCCATGGATAATATTCCGTGTATCCCGGGCGTCTCTCCTCCGTGACAGCTGCGTAGGAGCGAGAAGTACCATCGCTGGCCGGGCTGGCATTTTCAAGAGGCTTCAAACTTCCCCCTGCGCTGCAGGTCAAGAGGGCTCCTCTCCACAAACCCATCTGTGAGTCCAGGTTGTGAATATAATTAGTTTGTGTTTATCTTCAGGTTCCTCGCCGCGGCATTTCGCCACTTCAGCAGCTTGCGTTCAGGGTCACAGGTTAAAACGATCGGGAAACAAGCTACACCTAAAATAGCCAAACGGGAACTCGGATCATCTAAGGGTACTTCCATCCTTTTAACCATGAAGGGGAAGGGAATGAGTGGCTGTAACTGGCACGGCGGAGGCTAAGACCTCCATGACATGAGTATTCAGAGCTTAATGAAGACCCATCAGGACCATTGGCCATAATCGCACATATAATCGTACTAACCGGCTTATGCTGCCTCCGCACGACAAACGTGTCCACCGGTGTTTCATCTCAATAACACGGGCACCGGTATGACATCATGGGTTATGCCATATCTTTGTCACTTACGATGACTTCATTCTGACATTGTGCATCTGGAATTATCATGGACCTGATAATAGGAACACGGCAGGTCAGGACTGCCTCGGCAAGTTCAGGATTGTTTATATCAATCTGATAATCAATACAGGTCATTGAGTCAAGATATCCTCTGATAATTGGGGGGTAAAAACAAAAGCAGGAGAAGAGATGGAAGGTGATTCCCTGACTGCTTTTGGGTTTAAAGACAAAAGTTTAGGTATCCATACTTCCCAAGAGTCTCTGTTGAGGAAGGACAGTCCCTTTTTGGGAACCAAATCACCGTATCCCCCTTTCCTCCCCTAATATTCATCTTTTTCGTGAGCCTGTGGTGTTTGGTGGACATGAGTGCCAATATCAATAGGTCGCAAATTCCTATTGGTATCTTGATAAAGTCCAGCCCCTTACCGCAACTCTGACCACGCCCCTAAAACAGGTATCCATATCATAAAAAGCACATTGGCGTTTTGTTAATATTGCGTAGGGCAGCTTAAAATATCCTCGCCGCATGGTCGGCATGTGGTTAATGTGGAGCCCTAAAGAGCTTAAGCCGGCTTACAAATCAAACTGAGAACCGATTCTTAACATAATACATTTTCCTAAAATAAGCCCAGAGTAGGAACGAGCAAGTGTTGTAAGTTTGAATTAAATGAGTCTTATTCAATTTCCCTCGCAAGGTCACAAGAAAAACAAGCGGGCGTCAGAAGACGGGTATCCTCTCCCTCGTACAGGAGAATTATTTGTTACGCTCTACTTAAAACAACACGGAATTAGTATGGGATTACCGACCGGTGTCACCGTATATTATTTATATATTAACAATAATTAGATGTAGCTGAGGAATGTAACTGAAACGCGAAGGCACAAAACGGATCCGCAGCAGAAGCAGCATTTTTAGTAAAACCGGTTCCTTCCCATTTTAGTCATTTGGACTCTACACAAAAAATGCTAATTATTGAGCCAAATATTCCCTTTTTTTGTTTTGTTTATCTTTCAATCTTCTCTTGTACCCATTCAAACAGACCCGATCGGCAAAAGGTACGGAGTCACCCAACTTTGGGCTGTCACCGACCATGCGCCTTATGGTTTAATGCATCATGATGAGCACAAGGGGATCTTTTTAATGGATGGCGAGGAAGGACAGCGATGCGCCTCAAATGCTACTTTCGCCAGGTAACCCCAAAACGTTTTTGCCCACTTATGAAAAAATGGTAGCAGCTTCCGCCAGCCTTTTGTGGCTGAGATAAGGTGAATTGCCGCCTATGTCAGCGTGAATTTGGTTTCTGCTGTGACTCCTCTGGACACATTTTCCAACTTTTGTCCACCTCTAGTAAAAGAAGATGAGTTATCCATAGGGCCGGACTGGTGATGATTAGGCTGCCCTTCCACTTTAGGGCTGGTGGCCGTCTGATGACGTAAGTGAGGCCGATGGCCGCTGTTACATTTTTATGCTCACGTAGTGTGCAGCTAAGTATAACCAGCTGGAGAGCAAGATCAGGTGAGTATGGGGTGCTGTTGGCCAGCGTCCTACTGAACATTGGCCAATCTTGACCTGGTTATTAACCTAGTAGGACCATTTCTCCTACTTTTAACTGTAAATACTTGACAAAAAATATATATATATGTTCCTCTGGTGGAGCCATGGGTTCCATGATTGCTGAATGAAAAATTATTCCTGCACTCAAGGATCAAACTAATTTATTTAGACTCATAGAAAATCTTCAGTCTCCCCAAACAGCTCGGGGTAACGGAGCAGATGACAGTCCTCCTGGGCAGCTCAAGAATTTCCCAGTGAGAGGAATGGCGTTTAGCTTATTTACCCAGCTTTTAATGGATAAATATATATTTATTTAGAATTATTACTTTTTTTTATTAAGCAATTTATAGACTTTTTCAACTGGTTGGGGAAGCAACAAATGTATCAAATTAGGAGAAAAAAAGATCTGTTGTCAATCTTTGTAGTTATGTCCTTTTTTGTTCGTTCTGCAGCAACTTGAACCGCCGGGGGGATCTGTGCATTTATCAGAAGGGTTTAAGGAAGGTTGAATGACACCAGTGTTATAAAGGAATGTATCAATTTCTCTGTTTGTGTTTAAACCTCTTCTCGTTTCTCCATCTCGGTGAACATGCTTCTCGAAGGTAACATATAGCTTTACACGTATGAAACTTGTTCTTCAGGTTTATTATATGGAAAAAGGCAAAGGGGGGGGGGTGAGAGAAATCTCATCTATACGCATAGTTCTCAAGACTTTGATACATCAGGCCCATCGTGGGTGGTTAACACCAAGACCACCGATGAGTAGAGGGTTGAGAGGTCTTAAGAGTATCTGTGTTTATGTTGACCATTTGTTGAGGAATGGTTTCCCTGGAGGGAGACCACTCTGATTATTATTGTTATGAAGCTCCAGCTTACCTGATAACAGCTCTTTACCTGTCGGGGTTGGAGGTCAAACACGCTCTGTTACTTAAATCCGTTGGTTAGACCTTCACGCTACTTTTTTTTTTCTTTCTTTTCCACTCTAAGATTTCGATCTTGTTATTTCCCCCCCCGGGGGCACGTTGGCGAAACCCTTCTTCGGAGGCTTGTCTAAGTAGCAGAAGCATATTCTTTATCCCGGGTCATACGAGGCCAACTAATGTTTACACTGAAAAGTATTACCCAACAAAAGTTTCACTCGGCTTCGCCTCCAAACATGGAGACAACCTCGGCGGAAGGTCCTCTTTCCCACACTCCCAGCGGAATAGGAGGTAGACCTCCCTCGGGACACATAGGGTTTTCAACAGGAGGCACTGAAGAAGTAAATCAATCTATTGTGGGTATCTCTCGCCCTGTCTATCAGTCTGTCCATTCATCTGTCAGGCTGCTTGTCTCGTGTCCAGGTATCCGTCTGTCTCGTCGTATCTCACCATCTTACCGCCCAACGCTTAAACTGTTGCTCTGTTTTCCTCTTTACTTAATTTTTTTTTTTTTAACAGTTGTTGAATCAACAAGTGTCAGAGCTTTTTGTCCCAAACGGAGTGAGATCCGCGTAACAAAATGACGGCGCTTAACCCTTTGAGTGCCAAAGCCAGACCCCCACACTGCCCTGCCCTATTCTTACCATCGAGCTGCTTTATTTAACACAGGACTTGTGTGCGTTTTATACTGTGTGTTGACATAAGGGAATTTTATTTTAAATCTATAATAAAAAAAAATATAAAAGCCTGTTCTATTTACCAAAATTATATTTCTATCAGAAATCTACAGTCTAGAAACAAAAAATAAATAAATAAACAATGAAAGACCAACTGCTAGCAAAATACATTTGTGTCCCGTACCCATATTGCGTACCATAATAAAATTTTAGAAATACTTTTGTGTTAATTTTTTTATCTTTTAAAAAATACATTTTTCTCGCTGAATGAATGATGAAAATATTTTTTTAATTTTTAATACATTTTGATACATTACTTTGCAATAAAATTCCTTTATCTTTTCAGCTTTGGCCCAGGTAAATATGATTAGAATTAGCCATAACAGACTACTTCTTTTAGTATATTTGGGGTTTTAATGATATATTATTTTTTTATACACATTTACCCATTGATCATCTTTTCCTCAATACTTAATAAACTGATTCAAACCTTTAGCCTCAGAGGCTGAAACTATCATGTCCGTCGTATTCGGCATTATCCGGAAGAGCTGAAGCTATGGACTTGATCCAATAAGCAAATTAGACGAGGCACCAAAGCAAATCCCCCTGGTATGAAGATAGGAAATCTGTTCCAGAGAAACGCAGACCGGACGACAGCATGGAAAATATAAATAACTTGAAACCGAATCATAAATTAAACGACGAGTCCGAAATGCAAATTGTTACCCAGGAACACTAAAAATTTTTTTATCTTGAGTTCTTAATGCATTATCGGCATCTAAGTGTCGTAGGACTAATTGCTAAGCTCTGATGGAATCACGAATTCGTCAAGACGCAGAGGAAGCGATCAACACAGCCTTAGGGCTTTTACCTTAGCTGACCTGCGAGGTGGACATTAAAATAAACAAATAATACAATAAAGGAACCTGCTCAGGTCACCATTGTCTTCTCTTCTTTTTTTTTTTTTTACCCCATCCCATTGATGTTTCAGGATGTTAAACCAACGGCAGACTAATCTGAACTTCCTACCTGCGATCTGTGTAGGCTCATTGTTGGAGCGTAGGATTATATCAGGCCGGTTAATCAATGGCGTGATTAACCATTGAAAGAAATTGTCAACGTGTGGGTGAACGTTACAGGACAGTTACATACCCCGAGCAACGGGGGAAACGTATTTGGGTTTCAAAGCAGCAAGTCACACGAGAGCTCGCCTGAGGATCTGAAAAGTAATCCCTAAATTGTGCTAGGGCTTGATGGTAAATTCTTCATTTTAGTCCTTAAAAAAATAGGGGAAGTCAGGAACGTGATCAGGAACGTAAGACTTGCGTACGATTGTGTTGCTGGTTTTGAAAGTGATGCTAAACATTCCACGATAAGAGAGTTTTTCATAAAGGAGAAAAATAATAATTATTAATAATAAAATTGTAAAAACAAGACATTCTAAAGAAACTCTACATAACGATTGGTTTAATGGATTGCAAATTATTTTGGTTGTGTTTATGGGACTTCCCCGTTAGAGAAAAACTAAAAACTCAGCGGGGTTTCATATCATTGTTACCCCCGTCAGCAAAACTCACGCTCCTGAGTTATATCAGAACAGCCTTTCTCGGTATCAAGGTTTTGTTTGTACTTGCGGTGACACGATACAATTATCAAAGCCCCGGTATAAGATTATTTCATAAGGGGTTTACTTCTGTTACCAGTATAATCCCAAACTCAAACATCTCATGTATTCATTGCCATTGGTACTCATGGCTACCCATAACCGATCCCGAAATTTCAACAAACACTCCGTCTGTTGCTGCCTCTGCTTATATTAAAGGATACATTATATTAAAGGATAGATTATATTAAAGGATAGATTATATTAAAGGATACATTATATAAAAGGATACATTATATAAAAGGATACATTATATAAAAGGATACATTATATAAAAGGATACATTGTATTAAAGGATACATTATATTAACGGATACATTATATTAACGGATACATTATATTAAAGGATACATTATATAAAAGGATACATTATATTAAAGGATACATTATATTAAGGATATACAATATTAATGATACATTAATATATATAAAAGGATACATTATATTAAAGGATACATTATATTAAGGTATACATTATATTAAATGATACATTATATTAAGGTATACATTATATTAAATGATACATTATATTAAATGATACATTATATTAACGGATACATTATATTAAATGATACATTATATTAAAGGATACATTTAAGATTTCTATATGAGAGAGATGACTTTCAAGTAACTTCATCACACTATCTTTACATTATGCACCATAAGCAGCCATTCCTACCAAAGAACCCTGCAGGGTTTGGCCCTTCATAATCCATACTCTGCGGGAGCCTCTGTTTAGGACGGATCGTCTCTTTTTGGGACCAAAAGGTGGCTGGATATACGCACAATGCTAGCAGAACGCACATTAATTAAGATATATATATATTGTGCAGAAGCCATTCCCCAAGGCTTAGTCCGGAAAGTAGGGATAAACTCAAATATTCAGTTTCTTAGCGATATAAAGTATCAACAGAAAAACAAATTAGACTTCAGACCAAATAAATCAGGAGTCTCTTCACTTGCCCGATGACAATAAATTCAGATTAAAGAGATTCCGTGCTGCCAGAGCTGATAACTGGTACTGCAGAATTCCAGGAAGCCTGAGCGCTGCGAAACATAGATCCCATTCACATCGTCTGTAACCCGAGAGCGGCGCTCAACAGCCGGGATTAGAACAAATATTTTGGCTGAATTTACCTGCTCAAAAAAAAAGGGCTGCAAGGATCATTCGAAGGAGTATCGTTAGATATCATGCAAATTCAATGACGCCAACTAACAAATCAGACTGATATGCATTGATTCGGCCCATTGTACAGCGCTGCGGAATATGATGGCGCTGGGGGGTTATATGACTGTATACAGCGCTGGGGGTGATATTACTGTATACAGCGCTGGGGG
>VKOC01008178.1:0-15119 GCA_009364415.1 Spea multiplicata | reverse complement strand
GTATTAAACTATGTGATCTGTTGTATACCCAATTAATTTAATGATGAGCTTTTACTTAACAAAGAAATGGGTAATAAGACCAAATTTGGCTCAGTGACTTTTTGTACAGACTATAATAGGGATTATTACACAATAATAAAAATTATACAACACCACTTGCCTCTATTGAAGCTAGATGAGGGAGATAGAAGAGTCCTCTCTTCTGGAGTTAGGTTTGCATCTCGCAGCGCCAGAACCCTTCAGACTATTCTTTCCTGTAATAGTTTGCATGCAAATGTAAAGGCTACTCCTAATAAGAACACAGTTAGTCTGAAAGAATATGATAATTGCTGTACAGACAATGTCATATATGCAACACAATGTAAAAATGTAACTTACAGTATATAGGTTGTATATATAGACAGATCAAGTCACATCTGAATGATATTTTGAATAATGCAGATACCCCAGTAGGCATACAAAAATTTAATTTGCGGAATCTCATACACTTTTCTTTTTTAATTAAAGAGTGTCTTCATAAAAACCCTAGAACAAAGTTACCTTCCGTAGACATGAGGCATTTTGGCTTTTTACTCTTGGTACAAGGAAGCCTGATGAAATAAACATATGATTTGACCAGTTTCTTCTGATAAAAAAGAAAAAAAATTCATTATCACGATTGATGAAATTATAATGTATAATATAATAATGATTAACTGTATTACTTAATATGTTAATTAACAACATATATCATAGGTCTTTCAAACTCAATCTTTCCAAATAAGGTATATATTTGCATAAAATATGTAATAGGAGAAAAGTATAGTTAAAATAATACCATCTATTGGCTAACAGAGTTTAATTGCAAGCTTTCAAGATCAAGTTGTTAGGTCCCTTCCTCAGGCATTACTGAAGCTAAAACAGAATTTTCTAAATACAAAAGCACAATCCACACGTTAACATAAGCTTAAAATAAACACAGAGGTATTGGGGAATTTGCTGAGTAGTAATCTGTTTTCTAGATTCATATATAAAGTTATCACATTTATCAACCCTCAGAAAAGCACATCTTTGTTATTATGTTACTTAGTTAAAGATATATAGAGATATACATTCACTGGCCATACACCTGTTCAATTGCTTGTTAATACAAATAGCTAATCAGCCAATCACATGGCAGCAACTCAATGCATTTATGCATGTAGACGTGGTCAAGACAACTCACTAAAGTTCAAACAGAAAGAAAGGGGATTTAAGTGACTTTGAATGTGGCATGGTTGTTGGTGCCAGACTGACTGGTCTGAGTATTTCAGAAACTGCTGATCTACTGGGATTTTCACGCACAACCATCTCTTGTATTCAGTTTATAGAGTTTATAGAGAATGGTCCAAAAAACCTGAGAAAATATCCAATAAGCGGCAATTGTGTGGATGAACAAGCCTTGTAACTTACAGTATATAGGTTGTATATATAGACAGATCAAGTCACATCTGAATGATATTTTGAATAATGCAGAGGAGAATGGGCAGCCTGGTTCGAGATGACAGAAAGGCAACATTAACTCAAATAACCACTCGTTACAATCAAGGTTTTCAGAATACCATCTCTGAACGCACAACATGTCAAACCATGAAGGAGATGAGCTACAGCAGCTGAAGACCACACCGGATGTCACTCATGTCAGCTAAGAACAGGAAACTTAGGCTACAATTTGCATAGACAAATTAGACAATGAAAGACTGCAAGAACATTGCCTGGCCTGATGAGTCTCAATTCCAGCTGCAACATTTAGATGGCAGGTATCAATGGTTCAGGCTGGTGGTGGTGTAATGGTGTGGGGGGCATTTTCTTGGCACACTATCGGCCCCTTAGTATCAATTGAGCATCGTTTCAATGTGACAGCCTACCTGAGTATTGTTGCTGACCATGTCCATCCCTTTATGACCACAGTGTACCCATCTTCGGATGGCTACTTCCAGCAGGATAATGCAATGCTCAGATGTCAAACTGTTTTCTTGAATATGGCAATGAGTTCACTGTACTCCAATGGCCTCCACAGTCACCAGATCTCAATCCAATGAGCACCTTTGGGATGTGGTGGAACGGGAGATTCTCATAATGGATATGCAGCCGACAAATCTGCAGCAACTGCGTGATGCCATCGTGTCCATATGGTCCAAAATCTCTGAAGAATGTTTCCAGCACCTTGTAGAAAGTATGCCACAAAGAATGAAGGCAGTCTTGAAGGCAAAATGGAGTCCAACCCGGTACTAGCAAGGTGTACCGAATAAAGTGACCGGTGAGTGTATATAGAGATGTATACTTCATAGGAACATAATTATTACTATGGTACTTAAAAAATATATTAAAATATAACTGAAACTACAAAATTTTGAATACAAAAGCACTTTGTGCTTATAGCACTTTAATGAGTAATAATTTGATTATAGTATTTAATTAGTACTTCTTATAGTTGAGATCTTATGGCCAACTGTTTATTTGTAAATGGAATCACTGTAACCATTTCTTCTTTGGAATGTCAATCAGGCAATTTTAATGATCCCTTGGTTTATCAATTAATTGCACTAATTGGATAATTAACCAATTTAATCAGTTATAATTTCACTATTTGCACACTTGATTCAGTTTATGATTAAGTGCCATTTTCTCCTGATGTTACTGGCAGCTTCTTGCACATTAAAATAACTTTGTTAAAATAATCCAGAGTGTGAAATCTTCATATATTTGCTCTGTTGGTGGTGCTAGTGGGAGCATCGCATACCCATTGCACCTGGTTACAGTATTTGGCACCCGGGACAGATCCTGTATATAGCAACCCCCCCACCAAAAAAAATTAATGTTGGCCAGAAGTTTAAATAAATAACATCTTTTGAACAGATATCGTACAGCGTAATTCCCACTACTAAACAGTGACCCTGACATTGACGGTAGTGCTTGTGCCACTTCTGCCTCACAAATTAGCCTGCCTGTGCCACCTCTGCCCCTAAAAACTAAGTACTAATTTACTAACTTCATTCATTTACCCACTAACTAACATTCACTCACTCACCTATTTACTCTCCCGCACCCCTTACCTCTCTTGCAGAGGCCGGCCGTGCAGACGTCTATGCGGCCCGACGGCCGCCTAACACAGGCCTGAAGCTTACTGCTGTGGCACCCGCGTACTTTATGAGGAAACTTTATTCCCGCCCATGTTCCTGCTCCCACTGCATGGGAAAAAAGTTTCCTCATACAGTGCGTGGGCGCCAGAGCAGTAAGCTGCGGACCTGTATTAGGCGCCTATCAGGCCACTGGGCACGCCCCTGATAAGTGGCACACGGTTACATATCACCCCCCTAGCCCCCCCCTTTAGGTATACTGCTGCCTGGTTCTATGCGAAGGACTTGTTGGGTGAATGATTGTTTGCAGAACCGTCTAAAGTTAACATAGTGTGGAAGCCCGTACAGGAATGAAGTTATTAAACTAAATGTCCTTTGGGGGACTTCTGGCACAGTGCCACAGTGTAATTTGCTATTTTAAAAAAAAAAGGATAATTAACTCTTCTAGTTAACATCAGCAGGGGGAAATTGCTTTAAAGTATAATTTGGAATGCAATGCTGGGCTGTATTGAGGCAAACACTGCAGTAATTAATCTATTGTAGAGCCTTTGGTCTTTAATTTGTATTAAATTTGAAATAAATGAAATCTATTTACGTTCTTCGTATTCATTTGCTGTAACAGTCAGCAGCAGCTTTGGTGCCAGGATTTTAAAGAGTGACTGTATTGGCCGCCGGCAGGGGGCTCCTCTGGCATCAACCAGAAGGGCAGCTGCTCTTCATTGGTTGATGCCAGATGAGCCCCTTCCCAGGGACCAATAGAGTCGCTGTTACGGACTCCCGGCACTGAAGTCATTGGTCTCCCCAGGCCAAGTTGCTCCAAGTATACCTTGCCCTGCCCTTTGCCAGGGCGACTCAAATCGTTGTTCCTCCCAGGCCACGTTGCTCAGGACGGTTGTCTCAGACTCAGACAGGAGATATTTACGTAGGCGAACACGAAGAAACGAAAATTCTTCATGATGTGCTTCTTCGTCTTTGTGTACCTTTACCCTCTGCCGGTATTTGGTTTGAACAACGAAAACTTAATTCATGATTGTTTTCATGTTCTCCGAATACAAATGCGCAAGTCTAAAAATTACTTAGTTTCCTAGTTGTCATTCTTCACAATATTAAAAGGGAATATATTGCCTTACATATAAAAAATACTGACAGAATCAAATATAAATCTATACTGGTGAATGTATACAACAATTTCGGAAGCAAATGATCTTAATGACCTTAAAAGTAAGATATGATTATCACATATCTACACCAGTTCTATACCTATTTGAGACATGTATATAACTTGTATTTAAAACAATGATGTTGCAAATAGATTTGGGAAATATTATTCAACTAACACTACGTCTAAAGCAGAGCGTGAGAAAGGCAAATCTCTCTCCAACAAATAAAGGCCATAAGACCATTCATGAAGTAGAATTCCCCATAGCTTTATTCAAACTAACATATAGCTCACCAGTAGCTAAGCATTGTAACTCAACAAAGTGCCAACCATTAGGTAAATTCTGTAGAAATGTGGTCGAGTTTTTTTTATTTTCTAGAGGTCACACTATTTTCTTAGAAAGAAATATGCTCTCAGATCAAATGTATTATAAATTTGACTGGCTACAAGTTGAAAAAATGAGATGTGTCCAAGAGATGCATGGTTATTTCCAAGGACCCACCAAAACATGGTTTGTGCAAGTACAAAATTGGCATTTCTAGGACCACCTATTAACCGGCGGAGGGGGGTCACTGTGTGTGCAGTGGGGACGGGGTTATTGTGCCCCAATATACCCGCTTTACCTCTGTTCAGTAGGATAGACTGGTGCAAGATCATTTGAAAATGTACTTGAGGGTATCTGTAACCAACCTGCTACCTGCCAAGTCAGGTGGAGAATGAACCCATGCCTCCATCTTTGTCTGGTGGAACAAATTTGAAAATTAAATAAATAATTCATATCCCAAACATTTAGGGTGATTTTCTCTGTCCAACCGCTCAAAGGGCTCATCCTTTAATGTTAAATCTAGCAATGATCATTAGTCCTTGTCTTCATCCTAGGGAAAGTCACCATCCAAAAAACAAGATATGCAACATACCCTTCCAAACATGAGCAGTTCATACATCGGTTTAATCCCAACTCCAGCCACTAGGGAAGAATGCATTAGGAGTGTGTGAACAATCATTCCAAATTCTGATTTCCAAAGGCATATCAGTAAGAAAACATCCGAGAAATGTTAGCTAGCAGTATTAGGTATGTATATTAAAAATTACTTTTGTTTTATTATTTTTAATATTTTTGACCTTTGCATTAAATAGTAAACTTTTCCAGTTTACACAAAATATGTTAAGGGTTAGGCTATATTTCATCTTGTTGTACAATAGTGCAAATAGTTTGGCAGAAATAACCTTTTAAAATGCCATTCTTACATTACACATCTTACATTACATCTTAAATTTCACATAGAAAGAACAAATGACCATGATTATTAGCTGATGAGAGAGAAGCATTGGGAATGCAAGCTGGGCACCATTTTCTGTTGCAGTATTTTGTAGCTAGTATAGGTAATTTAGACAACCACCATAATATCTTCTAGAGGCTTCCTCTGCAAATCTGGCACAGTGGCATCTTGGCTTGGATAACCAACAGGAAGTAACATAAGTAATTTTTCATTAACTGGACGCTCAAGCAATACTCTGAGACGAGGTCCACAGTTTAGAGGAGTAGTGGTCACTGTTACCAAACCAGCATTCTAAAACACAAAAGAAAAAGAACATTTGTTAAGTGCATGGTAACAAACTATGTTGCTAGAAATCCATTATCTTTTTTGTCACAGGAGGCAAAAATCCAGTGTCTCTTATCCAAAAAAAAAAAAAAAATACAAAAATGCTTAAACTGTAATCTACTGTACATCAGAATTGTGTGCCTCAATACCTTGCTTCTCCATATGACTGTGAAGGTGGCTTGCAAAGATGTAGTAGTAGACATAATATAGTAGACTAGGACAGTAATATTTGCCCGTTACAGACGAGATACTGTTATTATTACTTTTCCGTCCATAACCTAAAGAGCCATACATTATGGTTGGGCTCACAGGTGCACCCCTTCCTTCCCCTCTTGTCATAAGGCCTAAAAAAAGGTTAATAAACAGCACTGCGTCCCCAACTTTTCTTCTGCGTGGCTCTTCTAGACTCCCTCCTGCGGCAGAAGCCACCAAAGGCCATAAGCAATATACTAAAAGACAGCACACTATGACTGGTGGGTTAAGTTTGTATATCTACTGTAAGTGTTTTTTTTGCCTTATGTTGCTATTCTAAACTAGATAACAAATGATTTTCAAAGGTTGTTGGCTGCCCCAAGAGAAATGATACCGGACACAATTAGAGTAACAAAAAATAGTAATGACAGGAATTTTACAATGTAGTAAATTGCTCTATATCTAGATGCATGCATTACGATGGATTTTACTGCATGTAATGCATTAATTACTAGAGCTATGCATTGCATGTGCATAGACAGGGGCGTAACTAGAAACCTCAGGGCCCCGGTGCGAGAATCTGTTAAGGGCCCCCCCACCCCCAACCCATCTATCCTTTCTCACTATCTACCCTCTCCCCTACCCCTCTTCTCACGATCTACCCCTCTCCCTCCCTACCCCCCTCCTCAACGATCTACCCACTCCCTACCCCCTTTGTAGGTCACTTACCGTCAACTCCTGTTGTTGGTAGCGTTGAGGCGTTTGTCTCTGGGTGCCGGCGCTTCACTTCCGATGAGCGCCGGCATATGACGTCATATGCCGCCACTCAGCGTGAAGCGCCGGCACCCGCGACGAACGCCTTACGCTCCCAACCCTGCACTCTGGGCAGCGCTGAGGCAGGCGGCAGCGGCGTGGAGCAGAAGAGTCCTGAATTTCTGTCAGTCAAGGGGGCTGAAAACGATCGCTCGGCACCCCTTGGGCCCACCTGACTGGCAGAACTCCAGGGCCCGGTCGCAGTCGCGACCCCTGCGACCCCGGTAGTTCCGCCACTGTGCATAGATGCCAACTGTACCTTTTTCCCAGGATAGTCCAGGGAAATCAGCATGTCTGGTGCATGGCCTGTTCCTGTGTGCCAGTGATTGATGCTGAGCACCAGGGATATGACATCATATACAAGCCCTCAGCTTGTTAAGCAAAAATAAATGTATTTTAATTCAAGAGGTATTGTAAAAAGAATCTTTTTTGGCATTGGGCCTGCCCCTTACTGGCACATTAGCATGATGTGCCTACAGGGTTCATGGCAATAGCAACTCCTGTGGGTGCCATGGCAAGTCACTTTGTGAACTTGGTGATATATTTGGCACCATAATAATTAGACGATGCTAATTAATGCTAACTTTGGAGCAGTGAGTGTACTAAAAGTATTTGATAGCTGTGTTGCAAAGTATACCTGGAGATTATTTTCAAACTATGCACATGCACTTTAGCAGTCCTGTTGGAACCAATCACAAGGTTCAAACAGCTTACATGTCACTGGCTGCTATTACTTTAATTGATATCAGTGAACAAATATAGAACTGAGAGGTTCAAATGAGCAGCAAACTTCCGGGTTTAAAAATCTCAGAAACATTGAAAGCTAAATGCTTATTAAAGAAGATCATATTTGACACCATATACTGATCAATCCCCATGACCCCATAATGTTGTGATCATGGAGTTCACCTGAATGGCTGCCAGTAGGATTCCACATGCAATTGAGACACTAATCTCATTGTAATAATGTGTCTTCTTTTTATTGCTGGAAAGTATCCCGTAAACTTGCTTGAAGATAAGGATTAAGAAGGGAGCAGTATCTAGATATTCCTTCACCCAGTTTGTCCTTAAAAAAAAACAAAATTGTAAGTACATTATTTGAAGACCACATAACAATAGTTATGGTAGCAATGGTAGTAATTCTGATAATAACCAAGATGGGGAGGCCTACTCACACACTGCAAATGCATGCACATGCAGGTCCAAGACACAAATTCACTAATGGCAACATTTCCTCAAGAAAAAAACACTCTTGCCTTGTATTAAACACTATTGCATGAGTGTCTGCAATGTCTGTCAGAACGATGCACCCAAGGGGGGTGCAAGTTGACATGAAACCCCCTTCTACAGAATCTAAAAAAACATAATTAATGAAGTAAATTAAAAAGGGACACAAAGACCCCTTATAAACCTTAGAGGGACTCCAATTATACCCCCATGTCCATCCTTTACTTGATGGGCTGAGGATAAACTGGTAATTAAAGGAGGCACAAATCATCAACCTATGCCTCACCTCAACCTATGGGGTACCTATGTTCCCTTCTGTCTGCCCATTGGGGAAGAGGGAGTGAAAGTGCTAAATAAACCTTTGGATAGGTAACCCCTAAACTAATAATCCTACCTAGGTTGGAGGGAGTCCATCCATAAACTATTTTTGCTATTCAAAGGGAGCAACGCATTAAATAAATATTCAACTTACAAGCCCCCGCCTGCAACTAGCAAAATTTAAAGTTGCATACACTTGTAAAACCATGTATAATAATCAACATACAAGTTGGTTTGTGAATGTTACTGAAGCAAGTCTGTTCTGACAACTTAACTTTTAACTCGGCTTCATTAATTAGCAAAGTTTCTTGTAAAGATGCTATGACACCGCATATGCAACTTTGTGTAGGCAATATTCTACCTCAGTCTCTTTAGGTCATGAACCCATGTGTCTCCCATTCTTTTCCGATAATTTATCTCTTCTTCCTCCTCAATGATCTCCCGGATTTTATGTTTTACCTCTGGATTTTCAACGACGACAAAAGTCCATGGTTCAGTATGTGCTCCACTAGGAGATGTTCCTATGACATTAAGAACAGTTGTATTAAATATAAAAATGCATTAACTTGCACTGACTGGAAAGGAAATACAAGAATGGAAAGGAACTTAGAGATATAAAATCAAATGCATATTAATGCAGATGATACCAGAGTGTAATCTTTTTGCATGCACAGTAGTGTGCAATTGCTTTGGCACTGCGTTATGCAAATGTCCCAGGAGGTCTAACAAGGCCTTACAGACACATGTGCAGAAATCGTTCCCGTTGAGTTCATGACTGGCATGGCTGGCAGGAAGCTATTGGGCAGTGACGCAAAATCACAAATCTTTCAATTTACATTTTTTCGGCCATTGTAGCTGACAGGCTTGGCTCTACCTGTAATATACCTTATACAACTCAAAGTTGGTCAATGTTTAACCCTTTGGGTGTAAGGGGTCTGCACTGATTTTCATCAGGCCAGTATTTATAGTTTTGCTATAATTATAATTTGTCGACAACCATATAAACAGCTTAGACTTTATATAAGAAAACCTAAATATTTTGGGACAACTATAGCTATTCATAAATGTCCGACTGAGTCCCCCTGCCTATGATAGCTTTTCAAGAATCAGCAAGTTTTAGCAGGTATCAGACAATTGTTCCTGTGTGGTGATAAGCTTTTCTAAAACTAGAGCAGGGGCTATTTTTTTTCCTAAGGCACCAAACATAACTTACAGACAAGAAAAACTCAAGACTTTCATCTATAACTGGCAAGACTTTTTCCTGAGGTGAAGAACATGGCTGCGGGAGGTGAATAGAGAGCGATGATAATAAATCATAGTTGTGTATGATAAATAATACATTGTGTTTATATGGTATAGTGTTATATTGGTAATAATAATATGCTGTTGAATTACCTGCTGATCTGATGATGTTGATGATAACTTGTCTAGGAACAGGCTTGGAACTGATAAACCTGACAGATCTTCTTTGGTTGAGAAGTTCATAGAACTCCTTTGATCTTCTCACCATTTCCTCTTCAGAGTAGCGGACTGGAGAGAATGTAATATGTTCAATACTTCCTTCATCTGGGTCTTGCCAGTCATTTTCTCCTTTTTTTCACACAAAAAAAATAAGAAAGAAGTGTAATTGACACGTGGAAAATACAAATATTCATAAACTTAAATTACAATAACAAACACTGAGGTATTCCACAAGAGTAGGAATCTCTAATTATGCATTCGTAAAGTGGTTGGCAGTACTCAATCCATGAGGTGAGTCTTTTTTAATTCCATAGGTCTCCAACAGGGTGTGCAAAGGGCCACCACAAGCCTCTTCCTCATAGATTATTGGGGCCGTACCTCTACTTCCTAGGTCTGAGACTGCAGGACCTACACTGCATTACACTGAACACTGACCATTTACTCAAGCTTTTTGGTGTTACAATTGCATGCACACATATAATTGTGGAATTTAACAAAATGGCGGCGAGTGTGCAGGCATGAGCAATACCCAGGTAACCCGGTGCGGGCCATATTTAGGTAGGTATATAATATATATATATATATATATATATAGTAACACCAAAAAGCTTGAGTAAATGGTCGGTGTTCAGTGTAATGCAGTGTAGGTTCCACGGTGCTGTGGAAAAGTATTTGCCCCCTTCCCGGTTTGTTCTGGTTTTGCTTATTTGATCACCCAGCTAATTTTAATATAAGAGAAAGATAACCTGAGTAAACACAACATGCAGCTTTTATTTTATTGAAGGTAAAGAATTAACCAAAACCTATGTCACCCATTTGAAAAAGTAATTGCCCCCTAAACTTCATAACGTTGAACTTTGGTGGCAACAACTACAATCAAACGTTTGTTTCCATCAATTATGGCAAGTCACCCTTGTCCTGAAGCAGGAAAGCAGCCCCAGACCATCACACTACCACCACCACCATATGTTTGATTGTTGGTATGATGTTCTTATTGTGGAATCCTGTGTTACTTTATGCCATACAATGTTCCACTTTTGACTCCTCAGTCCACAGAATATTATCCAAAAAATTATTGGGGGTCATCAAGATTTTTTTTGGAAAATTTGACACAAGCCTTTGTGTTGTCTTTGGTCAGCAATGGTTTTCACCTTGCAACTTTCTAATGGATGCCATTTTTTTGCATAATTTCTATGTTATTGTGAAATCATGAACACAGACCTTAACTGAGACAAGTTAGGCCTGCATTTCTTTACATGTTGGTCTGGGTTCTTTTGTGACCTCCTGGATGTGGTGTTGATGCACTAATAGAGGATTTTTGGTAGGCAGCCACTCCTGGAAAGGTTCACCACTGTTCCAAGTTTTCTCTATTTGTAGCCCAATGGAGTCCCAGAGCCTTAGAAATGGCTTTGCAACCCTTTCTAGCGTGATAGATGTCAATGGCTTTCTTTTTCATCTGTTCTTGAATTTTGTTAGATTGTGGCTTCATGTCCTGCTTTTTGAGACATTTTAGGCTACTTCAACATGCAAGACAGGTTTAATTTAATTGATGTTTGGATTCAACAGAGCTGGCGGTTGTCATGCCTGGGTGTTTTTAGTGAAATTAAACCCAGTTATCATTTGGTTGATTGGTAGATTTAGTAAGGGGCAATTACTTCTTCACATAGGAGCAGGTAGGGATGGATAGTTTTTTTCCTTCTATACATGAAATTATCATTTGAAAACTGCATTTTGTATTTGCTCGTGTTATCTTTGTCTAATATTAAAATTAGTTTGGTGATTTGTATCTGTGACAAGTATGCAAAAGTAGAAAAAAAATCAGAAAGGGGCCAAATACGTTTTCACAGCACTGTATTTCACAGGCAACAACAATATATAAAGTGTCATCCTTACCCTGCCATAACTAGACCCCCATGACTATTCTGCTAGACATATTTTCTTACCATCTTCTTCTGTAGGCAAGTCTGTGTTGTCTTGGAGATCTTGATCCACCCATGGTCGAGATTCTTTTTTCCTGTCCTTGTCTTCTGTTTCCTTTTCTCTGGACTTCTTCATGCTCTGTAATATTGCCACAAGCAAAACACATATTACTGCAGCAAACACTGGTGTTAAAAATGAAAATATAGCCATGGTTGTCCTCAATTTACAAACGACGCTAGAACTTTTCCTGTTTTTCTTGGTGTAAAAGGGCAAACATTAAATCAAAAGGGGAGGGCCGTGTCTAGATAAAGGCAGGCCAGGTTTCACAAAATGCTGAGCTTTGGAATAATGTGTGTCACTGAACTCTTAGTGTGCACAGTTCAATGAAGGGAAATGAAGTGTTCTGGGGACTGATTTGTTAAGTGGTTAAGGGAGAAAAAGTCATAAGTAAATGAAGTAGAACCATCACATTTAAAACGAAAAACCTAATTAAATTTAACAGTGTAAGCTTTACATCACTTATGTTAGTCTCACATTCTTATTATTTGTTATTTATTTGTTTGTAAGTTTGACATCCATCTGAGGTATGACTAAGATTTGTCATGTAAACGTTCCTTCATTCATATGATTCCTCAGCAGTTCATAATTCTACTCTCAGCTCTGTGGTCAGTGGAGAGATGATATTTTGTGTTATACATAGCCAAGTTGCCCCCTGCCTCACACACTATAACTAACACACACTCACATGCTTACACACATGCACTCTTTAACACACACACATACTACATGGGTGTCAAGTAACATTGCATTACTTTTACCCTGCTGATTCCATTCACCTTGAGCAGACTTTCCAACCTGACAAAATTCATTTCAGGGAGGCCTCCCCCGCTGCCACCAAAAATGTATTATGGTCCTCCAAACCCCGGTACCTGTGCCTTGGTCCTCCTCTGTGGTATATGGGTTCTGGAGAAACCTCCAGATTAGTCTCTATAGTCTAGGCCTACCGAGAAAACTAATAGGTTAGTAAGCACAAAGAGAGACCAATCAGGATGCGCCACAGAGGATAACCAGAGCACAGATTATTTTTGGAGCGCAAGGGAGAGTTCAATGGTCATAACTGAACTCTCTCTGGTGCTCACTCTATTTCCGGGATGTCCGTTGCAGTTTGTGGACGTCAGGGAGCCGCTATTAAAATGCAGGAGTCTCTCGGAACTTGGAAGTTGGGATGGACTTTGGGTCCATATTTTTTAAAAACATATCTGACACTAACTTGGTGGGAGTTTAAGATTATTCTTGACAATAGACAGAATCTAGCTTGACATTATTCAAACTTCTCCACATAAAATAATACAAGAGGTATTTATTTGGGAGGGAATGAGTGGTAGTGGTGAAGTTTTATTTAATCTGTGATGAACTAGGACTGTAGACAGTAACAGTAATACCACTTTAAGATTAATATCTTTTTTGCTTACCAAACTGGACTCAATTACTCAAGTGATTTTTTTTTTTGTTTCTATAAAATAAATTATTGTAATTCTTCATGCTGTCTGGAGACCAAATGTTGCCAAAAGGTTTACAGACATGAGATAAATTATGCAATGTACTTCCAAATGACCCTTGTCCTCTGGAAAGCTTTTAATTCTCATAGTAGTAACTGAACTTTCATCTTTTTCCTATAATCTAATGACTGTTTCAAACTTCTGGAGTAGTGTAGCAATACTAAATCTGCTTAGTTCATGGAAATACTTTCCAAGTCTCGTTAAAAATCATGCAATGCTGTTTTCAGAATTATCAATGAAATCTTGTGGAAGAGGCAGCTGTTTCTATTGCCAAACTATCAAAGTATAGCTTGAGTTTGGCCCATGGTTTGGTAGGTGTTTCTGAGCATATGTTGTACCGATTCTGTGATTGCTATAAATGCCTTATACATGATGTATCTTCAAAAAGCAAATCCTTTCTGTAGAATTTATAATAAAACCCTTAGGAGATCCAGTCAAGTTTAATATATTAAAATGACAACCTTTAAAGAAGATCAATATTTATTGCTGCCTAGGACATACTAGTGGTGCTTGGATGTAGTACCACCTACCCCTGTAACTGACACACACAAACTAACAAGTACTTACTTCTATTACCTACTCACTCTAACAACATAGACTGACATCCACACACTCACTCTAGTACCATACATACACACACTCTCTTTCTCCCACAATCTCTTCCACTTTACCAGGTGCTGCTCACTCTAGGCTAACACCACAAGTTGGCATAAGCAATCACACTAACAACATACACTAACACCACACACACTGTGACACCACATAGTAACACACACTCATGTTTACACTAACACCATATGCTCTTACATGCAAGCTAACACCATTAACACATGCCCTAACCCCATCCAGGAACATACTCATGCTAACACAATACAGTAACACACACACTCTAACAATATATCCTCACACACACACACCCCTTCACACATACACGAACTCTCCAACACTATTCACTCTCTAACACACACTCACTCTAATACCACATACTTTCACGTTTCCTACCAATTTTTGTAATGAATAATTGTGTTGTTTATCATTATAGATTGAGTGATGAATACAAATGTTTTATGAATACCAAATCACTGTCAAATTACTATTGTTACTATATTTTTAGAAGCAGAACGAATGCCCTTTATAGTTCTACGTCCTTTCAGAGAGGGAGCTGCAGACAAGCTCTCTTAAGATGCATTTGACGCTTGGTCAGTGGTCCAGAAAAAAAGACGTGAGTTAATTGGATCAATGGACCTGGCTAAGTACCGGAGGGATTTTGTACCAGGACAAATCAGATATTATGGATGTCTACTTTGAGGGATAATGAAACACATGCACACTTATTGGGCTATTTCAAATCATACAGAGGAAAAAAAGACAAGAGAGTGGAGAAAAAAAACGCTCTTAGTCTGTTAAAGAAAAGACAACAACATGGGAAAAGTGCTAATTTATTTTAAAAAAAATGAAGAAAAGATTAACATTTTTCTTTTCTACTCTTTTTAATAAAGTCCAATGTACAAGTACTCTAATTTGAAGTGAAGAACTGGGGTGAAAGACCAAAGTGGAAACTGGAGAAACCACAGTATATTACTAAATCCCCAAATTCCTCCACGCTCCTCAGGGAAATGCAACCCCTTCCTTTCCTCCCTGACCAAAAGGACTGGATGATAATCACCCCCCCCCAAAAAAAAGTGTATCTGTTACTCTGCTGTCCTCGGTTCCCACGTTGCCGCAACAGCCGCCGCGGAGGACAGGGAGACCCCCCTCCAACGCACGG
>VKOC01008177.1:0-14576 GCA_009364415.1 Spea multiplicata | reverse complement strand
CCCCCCCACCCCATCGACATGTCAATGCAACAACGCAACACACGACATACCCACGCACCCGGCACACACTTAGCAGCACGCATTCACACACACTCACACGCACACACACACACACACTGCAACAGCGTGGTACATCATACTACACGTTGTCACACGCACTACAACACAATACACACGCACCACACCACACACACAGCACGCACACACACACACGCACACACACACACGCACACACACACGCACACACACGCACCACACACATACACCGTGCAACGAGCACACACACAAACAACACGCACACACACGCACACACGCACACAGCACACACGACAACGCAGCACACACGCACACACACATGCACACACACACACACACGTGCACACTGAACTGAGCAATTATTAGTTTTACTCGGTGGGAAATCTATGTATTGAATCCCACCTGGGGGCTGTCTGGGGAGCGTTCTGCGCACCTCATTACTATCCCCCCCGGCCAAGAGCTTCAACATGTGCTTCCCATTCACGAGCCGATGTTTCTGATTCTCAGGACAGGTGAAAACTTAAAGAACATTTACCAAATCTGATTTATTTCGCTGCTTTACTCCAAGACATGCTTTAGATTTCATTAGATCGTTTACAGTAGATCAGCGGTCAGTTTTGCCGCGCATGTATCAAGTCAAGTCGCATTTTGGGGCAATCCCATCAGTTTGTGGTTTTTTTTAATAAAATTTCTGTCCCATTTTTCCTTTATTTTACCACTTAAAAAATGTTACGTCGAGGAATCACAATAAATATATATTTTTATAAATCTGTGTTTTCTGGACTCCCTGGAATTCTCATTAAACTATATTTATGGGCTGTGAGTGATTCTGGAAGGATTACACCTAATTTGGCCTGCAAAGCCCTTAAATTACATTTGTTTCAGAACAGTATTTGTTTTAACTATTTAAATTCAGAGTGTTTTTTTATTATTATTTTTATGCTTCCAATCCCCACCCCCACTATACATACAAATATATAAAACAGAATTGCGAAGCGATAAATTTCTGACAAGCAGAAATTCACTTCGTTTTCTGTTGGGGAAGTTGTATTCAATTAATCATTGATGAACACATAAAACACAAAAAAATATATATATATTAATTTATTGTATAATTATTTAATTTAATTTAAAAAAAATGGAAGATTTTTAGTTTTTCAATTTAGCAGAGAAAGAATGTACTGTGAATTAAACTTACGGTAAGTAATATGTATAATATGTATGGACCTGATGTATGGGTAATATTGCAGACTCTAAATGTATACGATTTTCTGGGTTTTTTTAATGTAAGTCTCAATAAAATCATTATTATTAAAAAAAGAGCAGTTTAGCTGCTTTATGCAGCATCTACCGTCACCTGTTATATGTAGACTGATATACAGTCCCTTTCATTTATATTTTTTATATTTGCACATATATTTGATTGTTGACAAAGGCCCTGTTTGACCGAAACGTTGCTTTTTTTTTGCTTTCTCTAAATAAAGTATCCTAAAGATTGGAAGCCGTTTGGAGCGCGGGGATTCCTTTTCTTTGTTCGTTATGCTGTCCCTTTTTTTTTCCTGCTAGCACTCAGCTTCCTGGGAGTTGAGTGCAGAAGAACCATTTTTTCTTTTTTGACTGGGTGATTAAGACTGAGTCATTCTATTGTCCCCCACAGGCAGTATGATAAGGAGTTGCGGTGTTTAGTAGATCGGGGATCGGATAACAGAGCGAGAATCATACAAACGGCTGATATGCGGCTAACTGAAAACTTTATATTATGGGGCAAAAACTTACAACTGGGGTTAAAAAAAACAGCCTGATATTTTTAATCTAATATTAGATTAAAAAATGGTGACAATTGCTCATTTAAACGACATCCGGATGACGGTCTGTGACTGTAACGCTGAATTAAGTTGTTTCGCAGTCTCTCCTACTTTGGCCGCTTTCCGGGTTCTGTGGTCGATTATTCAACGTGGGAATGAAGTCTCACAGATTGTGATTTAAATTCATCAGTTTGGAAATGTTTCTCTTGAGGCATTTAAGGTAAAACCACGACATTCCTCCTGCGACTGCATTTTGCTCTGTTTTACATCAGCTGTTTAGGATTCTAAAAAGTTTTGTCCATTCAAAAAAAAACAACAAAAAAAAAAGAATGTGTAGTTGCATTAATATTTTTTTTTCCCTTAAGAAAAAACAAATCATTTATAGTTTCATCCAAATCCTTTTCTGTAAATAGACAATTTCACAATCAAGCATTGTATGTTCTAAATTTCAATTTAAAAAAAAAATAAAAAAAAATAATTTTTGTATTATTTCCTACACTATAGATGTATATATTTTTTGAGATTACAGAGCGAACGGATCGAATGCTAAACGCAAATAGCTCATGAAAACCATATTGAAAAAAAAGTGGAATAATCACAAATATATTTTTTTTACTATTTAATTTTCTACATGTGTTTTCTTATGTTATAAAACTTAACGATGGGCAAAATGCAAAAGCAATGATCCTTCCTGCCTCCCGCGGGAAATTCACTAAAGGTTCGCGATAGATTTTCTGTACAGATGTGAAATTAATCGCAGAAGTAGGACGGGAGCTCTTCAGTGTTTAGAGGATGGAGTTTAGAGGGAAACCAACTGCCCCCCACCGATGAAGACCATAAGGGACAAAATGTACACCATGTAGACAAAAGTATTGGGACACCTGACAGTCCTGCTGGAATAGAAAAGGGTTTTCCCCCAAACGGTTCTCACCGTTGGAAGCAGAACATTGCCTAAAATGCGTTCATATGCTGAAGAGGACATTCCAAGACATTTGGGACAATGCTTTGCTTCCAACTTTGTGGGAACATTTTGGGGAAGACCCATTTCTGTTCCTGCAATGACTGCGCCCCAGCAGACAAAGCGAGCTCCATAAAGACATGGGTTGGATGAGTTTGGTGGGAAGAACTTGGCCGGCCGCAAAGAGTCCCCATTGAACACCTTTGGCATCAATCGGAACGGAGATTGCCAGCCGGGCGTCTCGTCCAACATCAGCGCCTGACCTCACAAACGCTCTACTGGATGAATGGGCCAAAATTCCCAAAGAAACTCCCCAAAATCTTGTGAAAATCCTTCCCAGGAGAGTGGAAGCCGTTATAGCTGCAAAGAGGGGAACAACTTCATATTTATGTCTCTGTATTTAGAATGTGATGTCATCAAAGTCCCTGTTGGTGTACCGGTCAGGTGTCCCAATACTTTTGGCCATATAGTAGGGGTTGTTGGAATCAGAATGATTTGTCAATGAAGATTTTAATTTTAATGGCAAAAAAAGAAAACTTGAGACACTCTTGAGAAGGAACAAACCAGAGGGCTATCGAGTAGCTGTCGGTTCTCAGCTGAGTGCGGAACCAGAGGTCGTAGATATCAGATTCTTAAGTGAAGGATTCTGTAACCGTTCTGCCAAAATGGATACTGTAACAGAAAAAAGAACGGTTCTGGCAAAGCTTCACATTTTTCAAATGTTCTTGTAGTGCATCCTTGCCACGTTTCCTACTAAAATATGATATTTGATAAGATTATGAATGTAGACGGAACCCTGGAAGGTATGGGGGGGGATACTTAAAGGGATTCAACAGAAGGGAAGTTACAACAAGAGACCGGAATCTGAGAGGGTGGTAGATAAGTGGAACAGCCTCCCAGCAGAAGTGGTAGAGGGTAATACAGTGAGGGTATTAAACATGCATGGGATAGACATCCGGCTCCTGAATCTAAGACGAGACCAACGACTAATTAAGGCCTTCTAGATCTTGATAGAAATGTCTTTGTTTGTGAGATGTGAAGCTGGCCACACACTTAGTCTTGCGAGGTCTTTATTGTGACACAAAAATGTTGGTATTTTTTCCCTTCTAATCAAAAAAGTGTTTCTAAAAACCTCAGTCATTAAAACTGTAACTGGGATGTATAATTATTCCAACCAGAAGAATTGGGATTTCCCAATAAGCCACCGCAGAGTAAACATCTGAAAGTCTGAATCTGTGTCAGCTGATTTCCCGGGGCAGATATATTTTTAGGTTTTCTCTCACCCCCTAAAAAAAAAATGGAAAAAAATAAGTAAATAAGTTGATTTAGATTTCTACACAAAAAACATCCCCTTGGTGGTTTAAATAAATCTATGTCCTGTCCATAGAATAAATCTACGTATCAGAGGGAAACGGAATATGCTGACGAGACAGCGGTTTGCGGCTTATCAAGTACCCTGGGGAGCCTGGTTGCTTCTGCCCCTCTTTGACCTGCCCCTCTAGGCCATAGACCTGACAGCCGACCTTAGAGCTAAGGCTTCTAAGCTGGTCCCCAAGCCACAAAACCGTGGGACAGATCACACTCTTGGGTGGTCAGCTCCCTCCAGACTGTGCCCAATGGGGAGGATATGACATCATGATGCAGGGATATGACATCAAATGTCAAATGGCAACCATCTAGGAGGCAGCTGGGTCAGGTCCAGGGCAGTTCCCAGGGTAAATGCACAGTATTCAAAAATAGGGAAAAGTAGCAAAAGTTCCTTGATAACGGACCCCCAAAAAAAAACACTTTTACTGTTTGCCTGGCTCTCTCTGGCTCATTAAAATACCAGGAGCCATTGACCACTTTACCGGTATCCGTCCTACAGTGTCGTCCAACCATTTATTTCGAATTAAGAGTTCTATTTTCCAGTTGACGGTACTGAAAATGGGAGTAATGAGTAACTGTCTTCCCTGCTCCAGCGTTCATTAGCCCAGCTTTATCACGGGTATTATTTAGTATGATGGATGTTTTATTCGTATAATAAAGGTTATTGTTACCTAGTAACTCATTAATCATCAGATCTGGTTTTTTTTCCTTTACGTTTTGTGAACTTCCAGCCACTCAGCGCTTCCAGCGTACCCCAAAAAATGATCCAATGATTCCATGCAGCTTCCATTTACTGCGTCCTATGGTCCTTCCCACGTGAGGCTTATTAGTAACACATGTAGATAACAAATCGCCATGCGAGGGGGCATGGAAAATGTTCAGTCCGGGGAGAAAAGGGATTGCTCGGAAAAGATTGGAAGAAAATTAGGAAGTGACAAGGATTGTAGCAGAAAAAGTAACAGATTGAAAGTGACATAAAACAGGCGTCCATCCCGGGAGCAGATCCAGGACAGGAACAATCGCAGGGTTCCTCACAGCTGCGTTGACCTCCTGCTCCAGAGATGTAGGTCATTCCTCACTAGTTGGAAGCGGTCAAAGGTTTACAGAGGTCTCATCAACTCAAACAAATCACTTCCAAAGCCCCTCGGTGCGTCCTGACACCTTCAATAACATCTCCTGAGGACGATCGCTTGTGACTTGTGAGAGCTGTAAGTGACTCAAGTTCATTGAGTGGAAGACAAGACCTTATTAGTGAGGGCGCATGGTCAATTTACGTTGGGAAGTTGAAGAGAGAGAGAGTTTTGCCAGTTATGTGTCTGGAATTCAGCTCGGAATGCTGGTATTGGTTGGGTATTCATCATAATGATAGCAAACTGATACATAGAACTCGAAACATAGAAACTTAGAACCTCCCAGCAGATCGGCCCCGGCCGGCCCCCCGTCTAGTCGCCCGTTTCCCCTGCTGTAACGAATCAAACCTTAATCAGTCGTCGGTGTCGTCTTAGATTCAGGAGCCGTATGTCTATCCCGCGCATGTTTAAATTCGCTCACTGTATTGATGGATACATTTGTGGATGTCAGGAAAAAACTTTAAATGCTGGTCGTTAAATCACTGTATAAACTACAACAATCTTTTGTATGGAATCCACTACTGAAACCTGAAAGTTTTTTAACGGCACCTCATAGATAACCCCCAAAATGTAGATGAGGGGTACACAAGCCATATAAAGCCAGGAATGGACAAAACTAACCATCCCATGTGATATTGTATCTTTAACACATGTGTATATATATATAAGGACAGGCAATCATGTGATGAACTTGTGATACATTCACCCCCAGAACCTCCTCCTGATAAGTGCTACAGATATCACACAACCAATAGAAAGCAGCAGAGATGGACGAGAACTCAGCAGTGGAACCCCCCTTACGAAAAATTACTGCAGTTTTTTGGACATGAAAAACTGCAATACTGCACATTTACTGCAGTTTTACTGCATTTGTACTTCACTGTACTGCACTTTTTTTTATATATTGCAAACCTACATTTTTACTTCAATGTGCTGTAGCTTTATTGCATTTGTACTTCTGTACAAAAATAACTGCAGCATTTTTTTTAAGGCGGTTTGGCTGTTATTATTTCACCAAAGACATTTTTTGTGTCTGGACTTTGCACCCCCCATGTCCCTCTTTCCTCCCTTGATGTCCCTCTTTCCTCCCTTGATGTCCCTCTTTCCTCCCCTTTCCTCCTTTTATGCCCCTCGGAATGTTTGCTGGGTATGAGGGGATCGCAGGGTTCTACAGCCCTAAAAGCCCCGATAATGTGTATAGAAACAGCAGGAAATGGCTTTATAAATGAAACGGGGTAAACACACAGTTATCTTTTATTTTATGGGGGTATTACAGAGTATTATTGCCTGGGGTGCATCCTATGGTAATGATCTAGATCCAGAAAAAAAAAACCACACTCCGGGAGTTATCTTTGCTCAGATATTTTATAAATCAGCATCATCACTTATTATTTTTCATCATTTTTAATAAATATAATTAGTTTCTATTAAATTGTTTTAGGATTAAAATTATAATTATTATAAAATCAAAAACCGTTGGGTAATTGTAGTAACTGAAGAGAATGGCTGCTGAAACGGTTGCCCGGGTGATGCATAAAACTTGGCCCTGTTTCTAAATTGCTTAATTTTAATATTTGGGTTTGTACAAAAGAAAAAAAAAAAACCACAATTGAAACTTCTAATACTTCATTTTGATGATTTTTTATTTATTTATTCCAATAAAAAAAGAGAGAGAGAAAAAGAGGAGAGAGGAGAGAGCGGGCGAGAGAGAGAGAGAGAGAGGTGGGAGTTCTAGAGAAATAAAATGATTCTAAACTGGCAATTTGTTTATTTCCTCTGCAAATGGGCGGAGCCTCCGCGCACACCAATGGGGGGAAACCTCTTTCACCATTCCTCCAATCAGATAACCGGGAGGAAAAATTAGAGCAATAACGTAACAGACAGAGATTCGACCAATTGGAGAGGTGAGAAGGCGGAGTCTGCGGGGGCTCCAGAGCTTGCGGAAGAACTCTGAGGAGCGCTGAAGAGGAGAGAATAGAAGAATGCCTGCGGAGGAGAGACACGGAACGCACAAGAGTTATAAAAAAAACCCGCAAAATTGTTTTCCTAATAAAAAAAAAACTCGTCTGAACCAAAAGGGAAATTAATAGACAAGAAAACGGAAAAAAAATGTCTGAATCGTTTTTGGTCCAAGTCTTTGATCTAAAGCCCACCTCATGCCTAAAATCACCATACCTGGGAGCTCATGGGGGGTGTTTCCCGTGATGTCAGCAGTACCGCCCACTGATGTCAGTCGGACCAGCCCACCGATATCAGTGGCACCCCCCCCCACCAATGTCAGTGGGAGCGCCCACCAACGTTAGTGGGACCCCCCAGTCCTGGCTGTGTGAGGTTAGGCTCCCGGGGGGCCGGAGCCCACAAGTTCCGGGGTAAAATATCACACATTGGTGTTTCTGGACACCTGAGGATCCTGTAGCTCTTTATGTTCAGGAATAATAATGTCTGACGTTCATTCGTTTCTGACATTCGTTCGCTTCTTGTGGCGACTGACTAAACGCCTGAATACCCCGCGGGTCCTGAACTCACAGGTTTGGAGCAGAAAAAAACTGCTTTAAATTGCTAAATATTTTTTTTTTCACAAAACCTTGTTTGTGTCTTTGCGGGGTTTATTTTTATAAGTTTTGGCCGTTGGCAAAGTTTGTTGAGGGAGTTATATTAAGAGATGCGATGTTTCTGGGTACTGGTACAAAATTAGCTGTCCGGACAAGGTGTGCAGGGGCCGCTTGGCTAGAACGTTGGGTTCAAGTTTAACTCTTTGAATGACAAACATAATCATATTTTATATCCCTGGTTAACGACGGAAAGAGGGGCTTGGGGGAGGAAAGGAGGGCACGGGCGAGGAAAGAGGGGCTTCAGGGGCGGAAAGAGAGGCATAGGGGTTTAGGAGAGGGACTGGACAAATGAAACACGGGCACTTGGGAGCTATGCTCTGTGAATAGTGTATAGTGTGTGTTGTCAGTGTGCTGCTCCTTTGCATTCCCTGGAGAAAGAGTTAAAGCTATGAGCGAAAGGAGTCGTAACCCAAAATATAATTTCCTTTCCAGTTTAAAAACCCCACTCTAAATAACGCCCGGGGTAATAGCAGCTTCACCCTTAATTATTGCCTCTCAGCTGCTAATTATATTGCGAGAAGCCTAAATCATACACTCCAGATGTAACTGCAGAAAGTGTAAACATCGCCTGAAATAAAGTATCACGGAGACCATTAACCGAGGAGCGAGAGAAAGCGGAAGCCGGAAAAAAGTCTGATTTATTTTCAGCCGGATTTATTAACCTTTTCATTGGAAACCATAGAAAAACATTTACATATTTCTGCCTTTCATTAAATGTTTAAAGGTTTCCATTCCCTCAGAAATAATTAATATTCGGCCTCAGTCGTCATCGGGGACGGGGGAAGCGATTTCCTTTTACACGCTTCATTTCACTGAGCAGGAAGTTGCTCTCGGGTAAAGCAGGAAGTACAGAGAGCAAAAGGAAAACGATTCCCCCAGCTCAACGAGATGCAGCACCTCCAATACAGAAACAAACAATATGGTGGCAGATAAAATTTGCCCCATCTAATCTGCCCATTATTTGGTCCTTGACTTACATTCAGGATAACCTTTGCCTGTCCCATACACTCGCACTCTCTCTCTTCCCCCCTCAAACCGGTGTTATAAACCCTAGGCTCACCCCTGACACTCTAAAATCATACACACACTAACACCATACACTAACACACACGCTAACACACACGCTAACACCGTACACTGACACACACACTAACACCATACACTAACACACGCTAACACCACATACACTAACACACACGCCAACACACACCCCAACACCGTACACTGACACACACACTAACACCATACACTGACACAATACTAACAATCGCAGACACCGACACACACACTAACACCATATACACGACACACACGCCAACACCATACACTAACACACACGCCAACACCGTGACACTCAACACACACGCCAACACACGCCACCATACACCGACACACACACTAACACCATACACTAACACACACACGTTAACATACACTGACACACACATAATACGCCAATAATTGGCTACACGACACACACGCCAACACACACACTAACACCATACACCACACGCCAACACCATACACTAACACACACGGTAACACTTACACCAACACACGCCACCACTGACACATCGCCAATACACACACTAACACCACACTAACACACACACACCACCACCACATACACTGACACACACGCTAACACCATACACTGACACACACGCTAACACCATACACTGACACACAAACACCATATACGGAGACACACGCTAACACTATACATAAATACACCATCATGAAAACACCATAAACTAATACACAACACACACTCACTCTCTCTTGATCTTCAGTGCCACTCCAACAACTTCTTCTTCTTACCTAGTGCTTGACCTTGACTTCAGGGCAGATCCCATTCTATGTTAGAGCGCAGGGTCAGGTAATGAGTATTTTATGACCCCGCTGGGCGTTCACTCCCTGCACCCACCTGCACTTGCTGACCTCACAGTGCATGCAATAAGTCTACTTACATCATAAAACGTTACGTATGTCTTGAAGTGACCTGCGAAATGCCTGGAGAAAATAGTCTGCAAAACAGAAAGGGTTACTGTCGGCCATTTTTAGAATGTGGATAAACGTTTTCTCCCACCGCTAATTCTATCTACAAGACACCAGGGAGACCTCCTTCCCCAACCTTGATTGTTTCCACTCATCAGTCAGGTAAACTATCATTCGTTGAACTTCCCCGGGATCGAGAACCAATATTCTATAATTTCACATAATGAACGGCTTGAAATATTTGCCCCCGGCTCTCATGCTCCTTTTTTTGGGTCAATATGAAGTTTTTTGGAGGTCACCCAGACCACAACGAAAAAACGGCTGAGCCAACGATAATTTTAGAGAGGTCCCATTAATACCTCGGCAAATATCATAAACTGCTCATACCACCTAAAATATCAACCCCCTTTATTTAATTCACCCTTGAAAGCCCGGAGGAAACCAAAATTAGCGGACATTCACCTAAAATATTTCATCACCAAAGAAGGTTCCATTCAAATGAAACCCAAACTGTTACAAAGTTTAATAAATATTTTTCAATTCGTTAATTTGTGCAAATTTTTGAAAACGAGGAGGGAGCCCCGACGGAACAAACAGAAACGAAGGAGAAAACTCTGAATTTTTGCTTGAAATTTCTTGGTTTTTTTTGTCTCACTCAGAGGATAATGTAAAAGGAAAAGCCGAGAAGGAGAAGCGGTTGGCGGAGAAGAGAGAGACAGAGACATTGAGAGGGAGTAAGAATGAGTGAGTGAGTGAGTGAGTGGGAGTGAATGAATGACAACCAATTTTGTTTCCGAATACAAAAAAGCCCCCCTCACCCGAATAATTTTTGGTCCACTTGCACGAGCCGAGCGATAAATACACTAAAGATTTAAAATATTTTTTTCTCATCTTGAGTTTCTTCCTATAAATGAGAAACAGAATTTAGAACTCAGTAAATGAATAATTGATTTTATCAAACAAGATACCGGGAAAATCTCTGTGAGGAACCCAAACCCTCTGCGAGTTTCTTCTAAATGAAAAGCAAATAAAAATACAGCCCGTACCTGAGGCAGAAGCTGCAGCCCCCCTCTCCCATGGTTCGCTGACTGGACCTGACTGGAGGTAAGTATATCACATGCAAGGAGAAGTGTTTGGCCGAACTCATCCCCTGCGCTGAATATAGCTGGTGGGTGAGGAAAGGGGCAAATTCACATAGGGGGGGATTCCGCAGAACATCACATTTGTTTGAAAGGGCAAAAATGTAAAGGGACCTCTGGGTGGTCAAATGGGAACACCTGGGAACATCTCCTGGCACCTGATGTACTTAATAGACTTCTATTGTTTTTATTCTCATTCACTCTCATTGACACTCATTCCCTTACGCTTTCCCTACATCCACCAGAAATGGAGACAGAGAAGCATAGACGGGGAAGAGGAGGTGGGGAAGTGGAGATGGAGAAGGGGAGACGGGGAAGAGGAGATGGAGAAGCAGAGATGTAAAGAGGAGGCGAAGGAGATGAGAAGGAGACGTAAAGTGAGATGGAGTATGAGACACGGAAGAGTGAGTGAAGGAGATGGAGAAGCAGAGATGGGAAGTGAGAGAAGGAGACGGGAAGTGAGATGGAGAAGTGAGATGGGAAGTGAGATGAAGGAGACGGAAGAGGAGATGGAGAAGAGATGGGAAGGGACGGGAAGTGAGATGAGAAGGAGACAAAAGAGGAGGCGGAAGTGAGATGAGAAGTGAGATGGGAAGCGGAGATGATGAGAAGTGGAGATGGAGAAGGGGAGACGGGGAAGCGGAGATGGAGAAGCAGAGATGGGGAAGTGGAGACGGAGATACGGAAGCGGTTGTAGGAGAAGGTAAAGAGAGAGTGAAAGATGGTGAGAAAAAGACAACGAATTCCAAACGAACATTCTGAGTGTTCTCGCTAGTTTTATTTATTTCACTGTTTTTGGACTTTGAATTTTTTTTGGAGTGGTCTTTGATTTTTGAGACCCCCTCCCTTTACTGCTCATTAATCATGTCATTTCTGACACCTCCCTGTCCATCATTTTAACTCTTTACAAAGCGCGTCCCGGGGTAACACGATTGCTGGACTCACGCAGACAAGAAACACGCATTGTTTATTATAAACGCTAAAAGTAAGAGTTCTGTTTAAATGTTTCCAGAAATAACCGTGAAGACGGCAGCATCAGTCGGCACATGGCTCCCAGCATCTGGCCACCATGGTGGGGGACCAGAGACATCGACTGGGAAGCAGTTTTGGGACTATTGAGCTCTCTCTGGATATTTTTCTCCCAATTTCTCTGAAATTCTGAAATCTAAGAAACACAGAAACCTAGAAACTGACCCAACGACTCAAACCTTAATCAGCCCAAATCAGGGCTTTTGAGACAATTAGAAAGACTTTTAGAAATGAAGTCCTGAAAACATATGTATTCAGTGTGAAATGGGGCTTGTCGCTTAAAGCCGTAATGCAGTCCAGTTGTAAAGCGAGAAGCTTCCAATCCCTGTGCAGGGCTGTCCTAGGGCTGTCCTAAGTGGGGCCCAAAAAATTCAGATTTTTAACATTTTTGCCAAAAATTACGTAGAATTAATGATTTTCCCAAATAATAAAGAAATTATCTGGATAGCATATATATAAATACATTATATATATATATAGATAATGTTAACCCTTTCTCTTGCAGCGCATACCGCTGGCCACATTCATTGGAAAAGGGAAGGAGATTAAGTGCAAATATCCATTTATTAAATGTAAATAATTAAAACGGCAAGATGATATACGCAGCCATTTCTGGGTAATCATTTGGTTGTAAAACCAAACTGGGCTTAAAATTATCCCCCCTAATTCCTTTATAATGGGCCCACTTGGTTCCCTTTCTTTATTATACATTACCGCCACCTGCTGGTAAAAGCTGCAAATAACAACCGTCTCAAAACCCGTTTGATGCTTTTTCTGAAAATGCGGAAACACATTTATTATATTAAAAATTCTGAAAACCATAAATATGTTTTCTTTTCTAAAATATTAGTGTAACATGAAAATGGCTGTTTTTAATTATGAAACATCTGAATTGTCCAGGTGCTGCATAGAAAGCAAGGGACTGACTTCCTTCATGTTTTCATTTGTTATATTGTATCAGTTATGTATTTTAGTAACATTAGCATTGTTATTTGTTAATATACTGTCTATAATACACACAGAACTTTCACCAGAGGAAGGGGAGAGAAAGAAATTGAAGGAGAGACATAGAGGGAGAGAGCGGGAGAGATAAAGAGATCGGCCCCCGGCGGCCCACATCTAGTCGCCCGTTTCTCCTGCTGTAAAGACTCAAACCTTAATCGGTCGTTGGTCTCGTCTTAGATTCAGGAGCCGTATGTCTGTCCCACGCATGTTTAATAAGCTCACTGTATTACCCTCTACCACCTCTGCTGGGAGGCTGTTCCACTTATCTACCCCCTAAAACTAATCAAAGACAACTTAGACAAAGGCTGCCCTCAAACCCAAAGCCTAATGATCCCATTAGTATTAAGAACGCATCTACAATATCAGGTGACTTTGAGTCGATGGGTTAATATATAAAGCCTTTAGATGCCTGTAGGAGCGTGCGTGATGTGGGAATGATATCCGAGTAGCGCATGGACCTGTTTAACACCAATTAACGGAGTTTATTTTGGATATATTTGCAGAAAAGGCTTCCAGCTGAGAAGTATAATTTATTCAGCGGCTCCGTGACATTTCAGTCCAGTTTTAGTTTTAGAGAAAAATGACTTGTAAACAAAACCAATCATTGAGTCGTAACAGAGAGGCTAAAAGTGTCAAATAAAGTGCTGGGTTTTTGGGGCAAATGTAACAGAAATCTGCAAAAACATTAAAACCAGTGGCATTGAAAGTTTTTAAAAGAACTTCACTGTTTAAACATTGTAAATGGTGCCAAAATACAGAATAATTGAGTAAAAGGAGGAAAGAGGGACACAGGGGATGAAAGATGGGTATCAGGGGAGGAAAGGGGGTACAGGGGAGGAGAGGGGCACGGTGTTTGGGAGAGGAATAGCCACAGGAACAGGAAGTTGGGAAGTGTGCGATTCAAGACAAACTACAAAATTTATATTTAATCAATGAATGAGATCAATATTGAGGTACGGGGGTCTATTCACCACCAACGTTTATCTACCATTTCAGTAAATCTCCATTGTCATCTACAACCAACCATGTAGCACTTAAAGGATCTCCTCAACACATGACATCTGATCCCAAAGACTTCACTAAGTTATTATTACTTGTTACAACACAATAATACAATTAATAATAATAATAATAATAAAGACAATAATAATAACAATAATAATAATAATCTACTAAGCACCCAGACTCCTTATCATACTGCCTGTGAGGGACAATAGAATAGCTCGGTCTTAATCGCCCAGTTTGACTCTCTGACAAATGAAAGTCTATGGAGGAAGGGACTTCATTAGCATCGCCATAAAGCATCAGCTCAGTGTGGTGTTTGAGCTGGGAAAGTCACCCAAAATATCACATGACTGACAGCGACGGCGGCTCCAGGTCTGCAGATAAAGGGAGTTTATTGGAACAAAATGACATAAAAGCAGGTTTTTGTCAACGGGGGGTTATATTACTGTATACAGCGCTGGGGGTTATATTACTGTATACAGTGCTGGGGA